>CAMOHE010046325.1:0-29100 GCA_946598075.1 Artocarpus hirsutus | reverse complement strand
TAAAATAATTAAAAAGTAAGAATGTTGTAATTATTAAAGCAAAAAAGTCAAACCATCAACTAATAAAAATCAAATACTAAATTTACTATATGTCAAACTCAGTGGTAAAATTTGGCATTAAAAATGGCATCACATTGAAGGTATTTTTTATGCTCAAATACTAAATTTACCATTAATACATCAATTTAATATTGTATTAGAAATGATCTTATGAAAATTATACTCAAAAGATGTCCTTTAGAAAGCTGTGCCAAACAAGCTTTATAAAAGAGTCTATAAGCCCATTTGGTTTGAGCATTAGTTTGACTCAAATCACTCAAAACCTAACTTGGATATCATTTGTTATCCAAAATCTTGTTTGGTGGTTAAAACTTACAAAGTTTTTGAATCATTTTTTGAGTCCTCTTGATGCAAGATTTGGAGTACTGATCAAACCTGTTTTTTTGGGATTCCAATCATTTAAATGACTGTAGCTAAATGATTGGAATCCCAAAAAAACAGGTTTGGGTAAACGTATAATTGTTCCCTTGCCCAGTCACTTGTTTACGGATAAATCATGAAGCAGGCAGTCTAGGTAATGACAAGCCACGATGCGATACAAACATGACACGATTTTTTATAGATTAATGAAAATAAAAATTTACTTATCAATCTAGAATTAACCCGTAAAAAAAAAAAAAAAACGAAGCCATCCAACTTATATAACAATAAGTTGACATTAAATAAACTTGCTCAATTATTCTATTATTTTTAATTATTTTTTCTCTTCTTTTCATTGGATGTGTTTTTAAACTTTTAGGACTTGATTAATTGTTGTAATATAAAACTAATTTTATTTTAAGGAGACATGTGTTTTATGTTATTTTTATGTAATTTAATGCATAAAATGTATATTTAAAGAATAAAAAATGACACGAGACATTAACATTGACATGTTGCATGTTGATTTTGGGTTGAGTGCGTTGTAGGTTGATTGTGAGTCCTAAGTCACAAAGGTAACAAATTTTATGCTAGTCTTGTTAGAGTCAACCTGTCACGAACCCAAACCAGGGTAATAACAAGGCGATTTAATAGAGATTAATTCACCAAATTTAATTTAAATTCTAGGAAATTGTCCTTAAATTTCAAAACCGCTTTTAGAAAAATCATAAGATGATGTAATAATTATAAATAGAAATGACCCAAATATTTAAGCATGGAAAAAAAATTACTGAATTAAGCTTTGGTAAATTAGAAACTTCAAAACCGCTAAATATTATCAAGGTCTCACCAAAACACACAATAGTGTATACACAGTACAGACATAGAAAAGGAAATACAACCAAAGCACAATCTAACAAACATAATCAAGGAGCATGACTAAAGTCTCATTATTACATGCCTTGATAAAAACAAGTGATAAAGCAGCTCACAGACTCCGCGAACAACAATCTACTCAACTGCATACAGTGAACCATTTGGAGGGAAAAAAGTAAAATAATAGAAAAATGAGTGAAAAGCTCAGTAGGACCTGAGCTATAAAACATCATTTATACGAGAAAATAAAGTAAAATCAGATAAAATAACATAAGAGGTACATAATTAATATATAATTTGGTCAATAAATAGATTACACTCTGAAAATCCTTACCGTTTATATCATGTGATTTATCTCAAATCAAGTATTAATACCTACCATGTTTAGAGCCTAATATAATCAACATAGTTGTAGCGTAGACTGGGTTTTAGGACCTACCCCTAAGTCGTCATCTACATGAACTGATCTCTGTGCGGTATCATGCACTTAAAATTCACCCAACCAGGAGTCTAAGACTGATTGTTATTTAGTAAAAAAATACTTATCTCACTTGTGATACTAATACCAAGATGCTGATATTCAATTAATATCATTCTCTCTTTTTATTTATATATTTTCTACATGTTTAAAAATATTCAATTTCCATTCATTTCTTAAAATATTTAAGAATATGGAGTATGGCTAAACATGTTTTATTTTATTATTTTTTTAAAAGATGGCTATCAAGGAAGGGTATAAATTCCTACCTCAATCATTAATATCGAACATGTTCACACCACAATCCTGTTCCGCTACATGTTAACTCCAAGAAATAGCAAGCAACTTTAGGTGTAGACTCGACTTATTAATATGAAAACTTAGACATGATACATTAATATGTGTTCTCATAGTACCTTAGTATGCCATTAGGATTTAAAACTCACATTTATGAATAAGATAATTGATTACTTTTTAAAACATCTACATAAAGATTTTTTATCAAAAGACAAGTGAAAATACACTTAGAATCCAATTTGGGGCAAAAGAGGGACAAGTGGTCAAAACTAGGCATTCTGGTATAGTACTGTCGACCATAGTATACTACCTACGATCGACTGCATTACACATATCATAGCTGACCGTGCCTTCATGACCAGAATGCTCTCTTTTGAGCTTTCAATGCATTCAAATCAAATTTGAAGGAACATCATATGAATCATATACACTCAGGCTTGCACACATGCAACTTAGTTTCATCATTTTTCAAACATTTTTTCATCATTATCCGAAAGTGAGTAAAATAAATAAAATGATTTTAATTCATTTTTAACTTAAATAAAAACTTGAATCTTGTTTGTAATCACCCTAACATCTCAAATAAAACACTGTTTATGATTACTAAGCCTTAAATTACAACATGCAACTTATTTTTCATTGTAAATCTATCAAAACAAAGTTGTCCAAAAAGTATAAAATACTCAAACAGTTGATTTTTGGCTTCTAGTTTGCTTTTGAAAATGGGTCCTTTGGTATGAGTTTTTAAGATAATATGAGAGGCAGGGAGAAAGAAAGTGACGTGAAATAGAGGGAGAGAAGGAGGAGTGAGGTCCTCAATTGTTTCTAACACTTATTCAACAACCCCAAGGACGGTTTGGCTCAAAACCATGGGTGGTTTGTTGGGTTCTGGCATGTGAGTTTCAAAGTCTATAACTTCACATGATTTGCTGTGAACAAGGCGGTGGGGATTTGTTTCCAATTTGGTAATTTGTTAAAATTTATTTTTGAATAAACAAATCGAAGGGAATGAGTAGGATTTAAATAAAATCTTATTTAAGTAAATTAAATAATATATTAGGATTTTATTTAAAGCGATTTGATAATTACTAAAAATAAAATAAAATATAATAAAACAAAATAAATAAGAATACAAATAATTGTAAAAGGATCAACATGTGGAACACATTATGAACATGGGAAAGCTCGGGAGGAAGGTTGAGATAATACGCAACTGACACCAACTCAACAGATGACCTCGAACAACTTGATGTATCTTGATGTAAGCTTCCCACTTGCATCAAAAGGTGTAATATTACGCGGGGAGACCTTGAGGAGGACAAAATCAGCCTCCTTAAACTTTAAGGGTCGGCATCTCCTATCAGCATAACTCTTCTATCGACTCTAAACTGCTCATAAATGTTCCTGAATTATGGCAATCTTCTCATTGTTCTAGTGTATCTCATCTAGTCCGATGATGTTCCTATCTTCTGGTTTTAACCAACAAATCAATGATCAACATGGTCTACCACAAAGTGCCTTGAATGGTGCTATATCAATACTCACTTAGTAACTGTTGTATGCAAATTCCACTAAGTACAAGTGCTTCTTCCAATACCCACCGAAGTCCAGAACATAAGCGTGCAACATATCCTTAAGAACCTGTATCCTTTCGAATAGCCGTCAGTCTAAGGATGGAAAGTGGTGCTAAAGTTTAACTCTATATCCAACACTTCTTGAAAACTCTTCAAATACTTAGCATTAAGCCGAGTGTCCCTATCAAAAATGATGGATAATGGAACCCTATGCAATCTAATGATGTGCTTGAGATACAGTTCAGCTAAAATGCTTCTCGAACATATGGACCTAAATAAAATAAAGTACGCTAATTTTTCAACCTGTTAACAACAACCCAAATAACATTGTGTTTCTGATTGGCCCTTGACAATCTGGTAAGAAAGTCCATCGGGATATGCTCTCATTTCCATCTTGGAATAGGAAGCAGCTAAAGTTGATTGGTGGGCTTCTAGTACTTAGCTTTTACCTAGACACATTACACACTCGGTGACATAACATTGAACAAGTTTCTTCATACCTCTCCACTAATACTGCCTCTTGAGATCATGATACATCTTGGTGCTTCCAGGATGAATGGCAAAACAAGACTTGTGCACTTCATCCAATATGACTTTGGCCATGTCCTCCATTATAGGCATAGGTAAACATCCTTTGAAATACAAAGATCTATCTACATGCACAGTCCACTCATTGAATTGTTCCTCATTTTGAATCTGAGTCCAAATCCCTTGAAGTTGTTGATCTCGCCACTGATTCTGTTTCACATACTAAATAAGAGCTGGTGTAGATAACACATTATAAACTATAGCCCTACTATAATCCTCATAATACTATATTTTGTATTCACTAACTATAGCATCTCTCCTCTAGTCTTCTAATACCAAACAATCAAGAATTCTAGAAGATTTCTTGCTTATTACATCTGCCATGACATTAGCCTTTTTAGGATGATATTGCAATATGAAGTCATAGTCCTACATGAACTCTATCTATCTCTGTTGCCTCAAATTTAAATCTCTTTGAGTGAACAAATACCTTAAACTCTTGTGGTCAGAGAAAACTTAAAATTTTGTACTATAAAGATAACACCATCAAATCTTCAACGCGTGAATGACCGCTGCAAGCTCCAAGTCATGAGTGGGATAATTCTGCTTATGTAGCTTCAACTGTTGTGACCTATATACTACAAACCATCCATGTTGCATTAACATACATTCGAGTCCACGTACTAACGCATCTGTATAAACCTCATATAGCTCGTCACTCTTCGATATAATTAATACTGGAACAGTAGTCAATTGGGTCTTTAATTCCTAAAAAGCATGTTCAACCTTTGTGTCCCATTCAAACTGGACTTCTTAAGGGTTCTGATATCATAGAGAAGTCTTGCACAAACTTCCTGTAATATCATGCTAGTCCAAGAAACTATAAATCTCTGCCACATTCTTTAGTCATTCCTACTGTACCACAGTTTTAATCTTGGAAAGATCTACTAAAATACCCTGATAGGAGACAAATGTCCCAAAAACTTAACCTTTGTCAACCAAAACTGACACTTTCCTTTCTAAGCATAAAACTGGTGCTCCAATAGAGTTTGTACAACGATCCTCAAATGTTGCCCGTGCTCTTCCCAAGTCTTGAAATATAGCAGTATATCATCAATAAACATGATTATGAACTAGTCCAAGTAAGGCTAAAAGATCCAATTCACCAAGTCTATGAAAGCATCAGGAGCATTCGTCAATCCATACGGCATTACTAAGAACTTAAAGTGCCTGTATTGTGTCTAAAATGCTATCTTAGGAATTTCCTCTTGTCTAATACAGAGATGGTGATATCCTGAGCGTAGATCTATCATTGAGAAGTTTAGGAAACCTCTCAACAAGTCAAACAACTCATCGATCATCGGTAGTGGGTACTTGTTCTTCATTGTAACCCAATTCAATTATCGATAATTAACACATAACCTAAGAGAACCATCGTGCTTCTTGGTGAACAAGACTGGTGTGCCCTAGATGACATACTATTCTTGATATACCCCTTATTCATGAGTTCTTAAAGCTCCTTTCTTATTTCCTTCAATTCTGATATGGTATGATGAAAATCAAAGCGATTCTAGGAAGTAACTCAATGTCAAACTCGATCTCATGGTGCGACGGTAATCAGGGTAACTCATCAAAGAAGGCATCCTTGAGCTCATCAACCACTTGTATGGCGACATTCTTACTGGCCATATTGGACTCACTGTCTAGGGTAGACAGAAGAGCATTATAGACCAAGTTCATTCGTCCACCAAAATATGGCTTTAGAAACCCATCAATCATCATCTAATCAGCACCACTGTGGTAGGTGATTAGCATTTCCTCATTGGTAACTAGGGTTACCCTCTTGTGATGATAGTCAACAACCGCATTGTACTTTGACAGCTAATCCATTCTTAGGATTACATCATAAGTACTTATCGGTATTATAAGAGTTACAAATGACATCCACATTCCTTGTCCTAAGGGTGAAGTAATAATCATAGGTTCACTAAACCTCTCTATTTCTAACCCCAGAGTGTTTACAAATGAGCTAAAAATGAGAGAATGCATGGCACCAATGTCAAATAAAACACGAGCTAAGGACTAAGAAATAAAGATCATACTATCGACAAATGTATTTTCTAGCTTGGGCACTAGAACTTCCTGCTGCCATGCTAAGAACTTGGCCCTAAGCATTCCCTTTTCCTTTGCTCGCATTGCTAGGTCTAGGATTTGTTGGCCGAAGCTACTGTGGTAGTGGGGACTGCACACTGCCCGGACATTATGGCTTGTACTATGGAAAGCCTTGTTGGAAGCCTTGTTGGAAACACTGTTTGAAACTCTATAGGTGAAAACTCTAAGCTGGGTATGGCACGCCAGTCTCGCCGTAAGATCCTCCGACTACACCCTAGCTACCATCTGCTAGAAGGTGCAAACATGGAGTTCATTGCACCCTTATTATGAATGGGGTCGGATTAGCAATAGCAGCAGCAGGACAATGTAATGATGCCATTCTCTTAGTTTTGAAAATAAAATCTAGGCTATCAATGGTTTGTAATGTCTTAACAATGTATGCACAATTCTCAAGGTTCAAAAACCTAGGGCTCTAATACCAAACTGTCATGCCTTCAAACCGGGGTGATAATGGGATAGTTTAATTTAGATTAATTCATTGAGATTAATTTTAATTCCAAAAAATTATCCTTAAATTTCAAAGCCTCTTTTAGAAAAACCATAAGATGGCGAAATAATCATAAATAGACATGATCCAAATACTTAAGCAGGTTTTTTAGAAAATTAGAAATCTCCAAGTATCATCAAGGTCCCACCGGATCATACAATAATGCAAACACAATACAGACATAGAAAGGAAATACAACTAAACCATTGTCCAACAAGCATAATCAAGGAGCATGAATAAAGTTCCATTATTATATGCCTTGAAAAAAACTGGTAACTAAACAACTCACGGACTCCACGAGCAAGACAACAACAATTTGCTCAGCTGCATACTGTGAACCACCTGGAGGGACAAAAGCAAAAATGTAGAAATCATGAGCGAAAGACTTAGTAGGACCTGAGTTATAAAACATCTTTTATGAAAGAAAATAAAGCATAATTAAATAAAATAACATAAGAGGTGCATAATAAATATTTAATTTGATTAATAAATAGATCAAACTTTAAAAATCCTTACCATTTGTATTATATGACTTATCTCAAATCATGCATTAATATGCAAAGCCTAATATAATCATCACTATAGTGGCCCGAATTGGGTTTCGGGACCTGCCCTTTAGGTCACCCTTTACATGAACTGATCTTTGTTTGGCATCTTACACTTAAAATTCATCCAACTAGGAGTCTAAGACCGATTAGTATTTGAGTAACAAAATACTTATCTCACTTGAGAGTCTAATATCGAGATATTGATATTCAATTAATATCATTTTCTCTTCTTATTTACATATTTTCAGTACGTTTGAGAATATTTCCATTCATTTCTCAAAACATTTAAGAATGCATGATATGGCCAAGCATGTTTTATTTTAATTTTTTAAAAGATGACTATCAAGGCAAGGGTACAGATTCCTACATTTATTGTTAATATCGAACACGTCTACACTGAAATCTCGTTTTGCTACATGTTAGCACCAAGATACAACGAATGACCTTAGGTTTAGACTCAACTTATTAATACGAAAACTTAGACATAATATATTGATATACATTCTCATGGTTTCTTAGTGTGCCATTAAGATATAAAACTCACATTTATGCATAGGAGAATTGATTACTCTTTAAAACATCTTCACAATGATTTTTGATCAAAAGACAAGTGAAAATACACTTAGAATCCAATTTAGGACAAAACGGGTTCAAATGGTCAAAACTGGGCATTCTATTACAATATGATCGACCCTAGTATACTATCCATGGTCGACTGCGTGTCTTGTAGTTGCACGGTCAACTGCATTACGCATACCGCGGCCTATCATGGCTTGGTGACCAGAATGCTTTGTTTCGAGTATTTGAACTCAATCTGAATGTAAACACTTCAAAATCACTTCCAATGTAGCCACAACATGTATGAAGGGTCCACAAATATCATATGAATCATATACACTTAGTCTTGCATGCATGCAATTTAGTTTCATCATTTTTTAAGTATTTTTTCATCATTATTCCAAAAGTGAGTAAAATAAATGTAAAAATAATTTTAATCTATTTTTTACTTAAATAAAAACTTGAATCTTGTTTTTAATCATCCTACCATCCCAGACAAAATATTTCTTGTGATTACTACGCCTTGAATTAGAACATGCAACTCATTTTTCATGGTAAATCTATCGAAACAAAGCTTTCCAAAAAGTATAAAATACTCAGGCATATAGTCACGAATTTAAATACAAAATCAGAGATAAAACTTCTTCAATGATAGCTTGAATCATTCTAAGTATCTCTAATCTTGGATTGGATGAGTTTGCATTGATTTGGTGGCTTTATAATTGATTTTTAGCTTCTGGTTTGCTTCTAAAAATGGGTTCTTTGGCATGAGAAGGAGAGAGTGATGTGAAAGAAAGGGAGAAATAGAGGAATGCAGTCCTCAATTGTTTGTGACTCTTATTCAGAAAACCCAAGGATGGTTTGGCTCAAAATCATGTTTAGTTTGTTAGTTTTTGGCATGTGAGTTTCAAGGTTTGTCACTTCACGCGATTTGGTCTAAACAAAGCGGTGAAAAGCTGTTGGGAATTTGGTAATTTGTTGGATCTGATTTTTAAATAAATAAATTGAAGGGAATGAGTAAGATTTAAATAAAAACTAATTTAAGTAAATTAAATAACATATTAGGATTTTGTTTAAAACGATTTGATAATTATTGAAAATAAAATAAAATGTAATAAAACAAAATAAATAATCATAAAAGGAGTTTTACAAAAATGATTAATTAAAATTAATATTAATTAGGCACATTAATTTACCAATTTACATATTAATTATGTTTAATTAAATTAGGGACATTACACAGCCCAATTTAAGGTAGCTTGTGTTAGGGTTGGAATTTCTCTAACTTGTTTGCGTCATGGGTGTTTTAAAGTTAAAGTAATTTTTACAAATATTGATCATCAATCTGACACTTATCCAACTCGTCAACATGAATTACAACCTCTAGCATACAGCATTTTTAAACAACTTGATCCATTCTCACAACCCGACACCCGGAGCTGGGTTTTTTTGAGTTTTCTAAACCATATCCATTTATAGCTAACAAATCAATTTCTTAAGCTATTAGTTTGGAAGTGCGCACAAAAGTACACAATTTGTGAATTTTATAGATGCGTGGATCCAAAATTTTATTCAAAGCATTAGCTTCTTTACTTGATTTGTTATTCTTTGAGTTCAGTTTAGCAAAAAAAAAAAAAAAAATGTAGAACACATTTTAAAAAAATGGAGAAGATTCTGGTGACGCAAATTAGTTAGTAAATTATTCAACAGACATATAGAAGAACATTATTTAAGATCAATGGCGAAATTAAAGTAGGAGCCCCCCTCATCTTTTCTCTATATATATTTTTATATATATGTTTGCAACATATTTATACATAGCCCCTTAAAAAATAAAATTATTTTATTTTATTTTCCAAAAGATTTAAAAGTATCAATGTAGATCAAAGTCTTAAGTAAATGTCCCTAAGTATTTAGTAAGATCTTCTTCCCTTAACAATGGCCTCAAGATTTCTTCCTTTTATTTTTTCTATTTCTTGATTTTTTTTCTCTAGTGTTCATATCCATTCTTAAAAAAAAACGATAATGTTTTTGGGAATGAAAAATACATCTTAATAAAATAATCACTAATACACAGTTGTAAATTTGTGATGTGTTTATAATATTCTATTATTGTGTTTTCTTTTGTCAATCTACCTTGTTTACATTTTTTTTAAAAAATAGATTTCTTTGTTTAATATATAAACAAAAATTCTCGCATGCAAGATAGACTCAAAAGAGTAAAAATTAATCTTTTGTATGATAGCAAAGATTGGACAATAGAAAAGTTAAACTTGATAACACTTTATAATTAAAGACTTTTTTTAAAATACATGTCATAAGTTTTATCAAATATGTTTCAATTAAATTTTGGTGAATACCTTTTTATGAAAATATTTTGTTATGGCAAACAATTCTTAGGATCGAAACACAATAATAATCATAATTGTTAAGGCAATAATTATTTTTTAATTTTACTTAAATACCTATTGTAGATATTAGCCACCCCATCCCCCCTTCACTCCCCTAAAATAAAAAAATAAATAAATAAATAAAAAGACATTTCATGCCTTCATTACTGTTTAAGAGGCTTATAGGAAATGTATGTTTAAATAAGAACACATTTAAGAAAATTTATTAAAGCTGGGCAGTAAGGAATATTTGTAATTTGTAAGGGTCACATTTAAAAAGATATTACTTTATAGGACTAAAGGAAAAAAAAATTATGTAGCTGTGTATTTGAGAAAAATAAATCCTTTACTATGAGAAAATTACCAAAAAAAAAAAAGGTAAATTCTAGAAGTACATGTTTCAATTAAAACTTGTGTCTTAGTTGAACATTATATATCAATAGATAATTAGCACATAATAAAGGAAAAAAAGAATTTAGATGTCAGGATAAATAGAAAAATAATATAAGATATATATAATAATATAAGATATATATATATATATATATATATATATATATAAAAGAAAATTGTGGTTGGGAAGGCCGCAAAAAATAAAATATTCAAATAAGAATATATGTGAAAAAAAGAGGCAAATTAGAGAAACGTTAAAAAATCGTTAACTAACACCACATTTGAGAAAATTATTTTAGTGTGACAATAAAAAAAAAGTATTTATGATGAACAAGTTATAAAATTATCCATTTATATATTAAAATAGTTTAGAGATTACAAGAGGAAAAGAAAAATACCTTAGCGTAGACATGTTCGGAAAGCATTATTTTAACAGAGGAAAGAGAAAAGTATTTGAATGAGTTACATTTAAAAATATAAAATTGACATTTTAGATGCCCTTAAAATTCTTGTGTTTAGTAATTTAGTCTTTGAATAAAATTATTAATAGTTGACCCCTCAAAAATTATAAAATCTATTGTATTATTGGTCCTTTAAATAATTTTTGTTAAATATTTAACAGTTTTCAGTACGTGATTTACTCATGAGTTATTCGATACGGGTATTTTGGTTTGTATTTTCTATTTAGGAATTAACCTGAAAAAACATTTAAAAAAGACGAACCTAACATAAAGACAAAAGCCTAGCCCCATGTTAGAGGGCACGGGCTCGGTGGTGGTGAATCGATTCTTCTACTGTGGGTGCTAACATTATTCGATATTTGGGTCATTGTTAGGGTCGACAATTTGGACACGACACGATGACACGATACGAAAACGACATGAGATAAACGGGTTTAGACCGCACGTTTATTAATTGTGCCATAAATGAGTTGGCATGAATAACACGAAAATAAACGGGTTGGATTCGTGCTAACACGCTAAACACGCCTTAACACGTTTAATTAAATGGGTCATAAACGTGTTGACACGACACTATACGACTCGCCCGTTTATAACACATTTAAACTTAAAAATAAAAATTTTTGAAATATTTATAGTAAGTTAGTATTAATTAGATATTGTATTTTTGTTAATTTTCTTTATTGGCTTTTTTTTAAAAAAAATTAAAATTTTTAAATTTTTTTTAATTTTTTTTTAATTTTTAGTTAATTGAGTCATAAACGTGTCATATGCATGTTGTTATCGTGTCAACCCGTCACGGCACGTTTAATAATTGTGTTAATCGTGTCGTGCTGTGTTACACGTGCCATAGGCGTGTTGTGTTCATGTTGGCATTTCTGGCACGTTTATTAATCGTGTTCGTGTTTGGGCTAAACGTGCCGTGCTGTAAACGTGCCGACACGAACACGGCACGAACACGATTATTGCCACCCCTAGTCTTTGTCCATTGTCTATTGTCCATTGCCTCGAAGGGTGTCTCTTTTTAAGCTTTCTTTTCTTTTTTTTTTTGTTACGTTTAATTGATCTTTAGAAATAAAATTTTTATTAATTGGGTTGTTCAAATTTTTTTCCTCAAATATGAACACAGCACGAACACGATTATTGCCACCCCTAGTCTTTGTCCATTGTCTATTGTCCATTGCCTCGAAGGGTGTCTCTTTTTAAGCTTTCTTTTTTTTTTTTTTTTTTGTTACGTTTAATTGATCTTTAGAAATAAAATTTTTATTAATTGGGTTGTTCAAATTTTTTTCCTCAAATATGACCCTATTAAATAATTTTTTCTCAAAAAGTAATAAATATTTTTTCCTTAAGAAATTTTCTAAAACATTCTTTCATTGAATATAACCCTTGTATATACTTTTTTAATTGATCTATTGAAATAATTATTCTCAAATATAGCAAATTTAAACATCTTTCTCCTTTCTGTATGTACACCCTAATTAATTTTTGGGTGATCAAAATATTTTTTTAAAAAAAATGTTCTATTCATCTATGCAAAAATAATATTCGACATAAACATAGGTTTTGATTGAAACATGCTTTATTCCTCTCGAAATATTATGTTTTCAAATACGTCCCAATAAAAAGATGTTAACCTCTATCATACCCTTTTAAGAAGAGCTATTTCTAAATGTGCGTTTACCTAAATATTATTTTTGCAATCATCTAGGACATTACTTGTTTAAATGTTTCCCTTATAAATAATTATTATACTAAAATGCCTTTTTCTTATAACCTTTCAAAATATTATTTTCTCCTATATACCTTTTCTCTCTAATTGTTTTACCCTAAATCCTTTTTTAACCTATAACTATATTGATCTCTTCTAATTTTGAGTTTTTAAAATCAAAATGTGTTTTTTTAAAAAATTAATTTTTTTTAAAAATAAACTCAAGAATACTTAAATATCTGTGTAAATAAATTCCTCATTATGCAGTAAATAATGAATTGTTTAGGTAACTCTCATGCACATTTACGAAGCTATATTGGGCCTAAGAGGCAATTGCCCTGTTAAGCCCGGTGGCTCCCAATTGAGAATGTCAATAGAGGAGTAAACTAGGTGGTATATCACCTTTTTTATTATTTTCTTTAATTCATACCTTTTTTTTTAACTAAAAAGACAACAATACTCTTAGTTAATATATATTTGCCTAACTTAAAATACTTATAATTAATTATGTCGTTACATTCTTTGTAAGTGGTATATTTTATACTTTCTCGTAGAAGTAAAATTAAAAAAACAATGCCACAAAAGTACTCTTTCTCAAATTGATCCATCAATAGGGCAGGGTAATTGGTGCCCCGCCCCACCCTTAATGGGCCATTTATGGGGCGCAATGAAATGCGGGTCGAGACTGCATTATACATAGCATTGGTAGACCCAAAACCCGCCCTGTTTTTAACAAATAAAAAATTTTTGAACATAAAATAGAAGTTCCTAAAGTTCAATGTTCTAAGCTCCACTTTTACTTTTCGAAGAGTCAATAAAAACGTATTGATAATGAACAAGTAATTGAAGAAAATGAATCAATTAAAGATTAACCTGAAAACCTTTTTGCTTGGTAATTTCACTGACATCAACGTGTTGGCCAGGAACATTTAAGAGTGTTTTAGAACCAAATTGAAACTTAAATATTGTAGTATGAAAAAGTTTTATACTATTACATATTTTTTGTTTACATTATAACATACGAGATATTTACATTGTAATAATTAGAACTTTAATATTACAATTTGGTTCCAAACACTCTTGGGGAACATCTAATGAAGTACTAGTTGGATGAAGTGCATCTTTAGTATCAGGGAATTCCCACAAATTTCCTTTTCAAGGGAACACTTTGCTCTCTTAATAACCTTAAACCCACATTATGTATTATTTGTTTTTGGATGGATTGCAATGATGAGACTGTGTCTTTTTTTTTCCCTTTACTTTTCTCTTTCTTTTGTCTTCCCTACCGAACATACAAAATTACAGTTGTTTCCTAAAAAATACTTCCACTATTTTCTTTCCTTCTATTTCCAACTCTATCAAAGATAGATAAAAATTCATCAACGGTTTAGACGACCATGAAGCATAAATGGGTTATAAATTATATTAATATACAAGAAGAGTTTGCTCCAAGCCAAATAAAGAAATGAATTCTTCCTCTCTTTCAAATAATAAAAAATAATATAAAGTTTAGTAAAAAAAATCTTTCAGTTTGAGTTCTTAAAAGTGAAAAAGAAAAGTTCGTAGGTTATGGAGTGGCAAAGGCCCCATGGACTTTTACTCGACCGGCCCTATTTAATAAATGGGGCTGGTCAATGTAGGGTGGGTACTCTAAATGCATGGTAGGGCTGGTAAAAAAAAAATCCACCCTATTCCGTTTTATTAATATCCCTACTGTTAATTTTACTGCCCTCTTTCTCTCCCTTCCTTTTTTTTTTTTTTTTATCTTATACCTTGCCGCCTTTGATATCTTATCTAACTGGATTACAGAGGTAGAATTTTTTGAAGTTAACGAAACAACCATTATAAACAGGACTTGATTAAAGCAATCATCTACCGAAGCTGTTATTACTCCCTTCAATTTATTGTTTTAGTAGCATATACGAAACCTTGAGATGTGCTACTTCAACGACATCGTTCAGACTAACTACGGAATTCGCTCCTCACCGCTTTACACTTTTCACTATACATGATATATACCAAATAAAATGACTTGGTGCTCCTACACAGAACCATCTCTATGCTCTTTAGCTTGCTTGTCTGCTTTTGACATACTTTTCAATCTGGCTAATGTCTAGAATACTTTCCAGTCCACTTGCTAATAGAAATCTGTAGAAAAAGTTGCCAAAAATCAAAACATATCGCATAAGAAAATCAGCATATTGGATCAACATATGTTTTGTGGTTAATTTAATCAAGGCATGGTTTTGTTAAGGTCTGATTGTGACGTACTTATTTCTGAGAGCTGTTGCCATTGTTTGGCAACCTCCGGGCACAGATGACTGCATATTTACTGCAATATCTGGGTTGTGAATGCTCTGCCTGAGGTGTATCCAGCCATACTGCCCACGTTCCTCATCCGAAACTTTTGCTCTAAGATCGGAGGAATATCAAATTTTCTCTCTTTATTGAACTTGCATATGATTTTCATATATTGGCTCGTTTGGTTCATAAGTTTAAATAGAAATTTAAATTTTTACGAGTAAAAATACTAAAACAAAAAGGTTATTTGAGTTGTTATTTGAACCTATAAAACAAACGTTATAATAAACTTTGGCAATTGAAAATTCAAATGTTAGTTGGAATTTAATACCTGTACATGTGCGCATCAATGGCGGCCGGAGTGTCATTTAGGTCGACAAGGCAGCCTTCACTAACCCAACAATCTCCGCAGGCGTCCAATTCCCACCCCTCAAGTTGCCCTTCCTATAGAACAAAGTGGTAAACATAACCGTCTTGGTTAAAATCAAGAGTAAGTAATTTTCCCACAATTAAAGTTGTCTATTGATTATTATTACCTCAATGTAGTCCCGGAATGTTTCAATGGCCTCAATTCCTCTGGCCTTTGCATATTTAGGCTCGGAGATTATGTTCATCCTCAGCTCTACAGACTCCAACGGCTCTTCAAGGTCTTTTATGAGACTACCAACGCCTTCGTTTGATCCCTCAAGCTTCATTCTTACCATCTCAATTATTATCTTCACCACCATGTATGCCCCTATTGAATGCAATAAAACAGCGAACAAAGAATGACTAAAATTCAGTCTCTGAAATTATATATTATTCCAAATTTAATGTTGGAGAACTAAAAACATATAAATATGCACAACCCCCATGTATGCAAGACTACTGACTTTATACTAAAACTTTTACATATCACAAAAATTTTGTTTGAACATGCGGGGGTGGAATGCCCTGGCTAAGGGCTCCTTGTACTTTTACCTCCCAGAATTTTCTTTTGCTATATATTATTTTTAACTAGGTTGCCCCCTGACTAATTGTAATATTTACATAGATTTTTTTTTTTTAACCACAAATTTTGACTTTAAGTATACTTATATTTCAAAGTTACAACTCTGAATAAACCAAAAATTTACTGAACTACTATACATAAAAACATAACTTTTGGGACTGCAAACTTTAAGAAGTGAATTAATAAATTTTCATTATAAGCTTAATTTGTTTTGAAGAACAAGAAAAAAGATACAAATAGATAAAACAAAATAAAAAGAGAGAGTTCAAGAAAATATAGTTTCATCATGTAATTATAGTTAAAAATTTTGGTTTCATTCATGCTGCCTACAAAAGTTTTAGTTCTACCAGTGTGAAAATGTATTCATAAATTATTAAATCTTAGAACAATACATCAAAATGATCATGACATTGAATGATTGATTAGTGAAAAAAATATTTCAACATTTCAGTTTTACATAAGCTATTTGGCATTGTGCTGACTTCATAAGGTTTCACAGCTTGGATGTGCAAAATGTGACAACTTAATAGTGTCCCTTTATGACCATGTATCATGCAAAGTAGTATTCTTTTTGTACATACCGTCGTCAAGAAAATAATTCTCCTTAAGAGCTCCATGCCCAGAAGTTTCCATCATGAGATGAGTCTCAACGCCATCCTTGTTTAGCTGCACTCCCTTGTCAATAACATTCCTTTACCCGACTCGGTACAAGCAATGGTGGCCGCCTTTGTTAGTTATGAATCTCGTGAGGGCATGTTATCCACCACACCGCTGCAATCAACGTCAGTGTCGAAGACTATTCCAAGGTCTGCCGAGTTTTCGAGCACCGTGGCTCGGGTCAGTGCCATGGCGGTTTTGTCCTCTGGGTTGGGGATGTGGTTTGGGAACATTCCATCTGGGTTAAGGTGAAGAGACCCAAAGGTGTCTGCACCAAGCTTGTCTAGAACATCCCATGTGAAGAAGCCTCCTGATCCGTTTCCAGCATTTACTATAATCTGCAATATCGGAGAATTGGAATCGCATTTTCACTTGCTCAGATCTTGTGATGACACAATTAAGAACATGACAAGACAACAAACGGTACGGTAAATATTTCTTTCATTTTTTTAGGACTGCTAATTAGACAGTTGAATTGGAATTAGCTCTATTTATCAGCTTTAAGAATTGAAAATGTTGGTTGCTGTAAATTTAGTTTCAACCGCGGTTAGCATAGTGAACTTCAATGCTCAATGAAGAAAGACTACTTTATGCTTTTTAAGGATTAAAATTCGGGTTTTTGTCGTTTTTCCCTCCGAATTATGTTAAAATTGTCAAGTAATTGTCCACCAAACTTTTAATTGCGACAAATTATTATGTCTTGAATTCAATAAAATATTATGAAATGCCCCTAAATTAATGAATAATATTAAAATTTAGAAGAAAATACCCTAATACATGTGACATGATGTGTTTAAAATTTTAATCGATCCTTATATTCTGTCAAGTTTACACAAAGTGTATAATGGTGTTTCCGTTCCAATCTTACCATCCATTATATTTTTGAAGATTTTACAACACTTTATTAAATTCAGGGGGCAGTCTTCTAAAACGAAAAGTCTATAAGGTAGCTTATTAATCATGAAAAGTTCATGGAAAGAATTGTTAAGCATCCTTGAATATTTTTGTGGTCATGCAAATTTGGCTTGATGGTTACCATTTTGACCTCTATTATGGTCAGATCCGTAAATAGAATTCTCCATTTCCTGATTAAATAAAAAAAAAAAAGAAGCAAACGTGTCACAAACGATATTATTCGATTGGAAATCTGAGATGTCTCCAACACAAGAATGCTTTGATAAGATCTACTCCTTGTATGACAGAGAGTTGCAGTTAGATTAATTCGAGTTCAAGTAACTAATCCGCAAAGAATTTCTCTAATCATATGAAAGTAAAATAAGAGAAGAGATATTAATGTTGGTTTTTTTTTTTTTTTAAAGCACCAAGCACATCTTGATTATATATGACTATGTATGACAACCTAAATTAAACGCCAGGAAAAAAAATGAGAGAGAGAGAGAGAGAACCTGAAATCCTTGGAGTGGAGTGTCGTAGTGAAGTGGATGGTTTACTCTTGCCTTGATAATCTCCCTGAGGTATTGTGCGTAAGCGCTCATGAAATTGACTTTTGAGGGAGGAACGTTAAGTAACGTCGACACCTTTGTTAGCCTATTAGCATACTTACGGGCGGCATTGTCGCATATCTCCTCCACATCCGGTGAAGTTAGTCCTCCTTTCCTGGTGAAAAATTTGAGGCCATTCCGAGTGTAGGGTAAGTGAGATGCTGTCATCTGGGCAAATAATGAGTTACATTACAATTTGATCTTCAAAATTTATCTACCAAGTTAATGCATAAATTATATTTGACTAGCATCAAGTTCTAGTATTGTCTAGGGGACGTAATTTAAGTATCTGTTTAAGTTCATAACATTAAATTGAAGGAACAACCAATATGATAGAAAAATCATAACAAATTTGAACTTCCGCGTGTGACTGACAAGAGCCTTTGACTATATATGTATTAATTTGGTTCCATGTAGATTAATTTTAATAACAAAATGTACGACGGCCTTGAAAAAAAAAGGGGGAACGTATTTGCTAAAAATATTCAGAAATAGTATTAGGTTGTTTCCAAAAAGTACCAAGTAATTATTATTGGTATTATTGGAATAGTAAAACGGCACAAGTAATTAAGGTCATGAGCTTCCATTTTCAAGGAGTGGGACAAGGAAGGGGTCCTATATGGCATTCATACATGAATCTCCCGTGTAGCCCACACCAATTCATGATTAAAAATAACATGCACACATAGGATTCAATTTTACACTTTAAAAGAAAAAAATTGGAACTACTTGTCCTACAGCTAAATTTCGTTTTTTAAAATTTTTTAAATCTAACATATCCCTATCAATGAGATTGTATCAAATAATCAAAGGTTTGTTATTGCAGACATAGGCTAACGGTAAAACTACATTTGGTTCCACAATAAGAGCTCGAATCCTCCCCTTTAGGTTAAAAAAAAAAAAAAATTGAGGTTCAACTTATGGTTGGCTATTAATTAAAACAAATTCCAATGAAAAATAAAACTTGAAAGAGATGTCATGTATTTATACTACCATGATAGAAGCGTCAAATGAAAATGGAGGCAAAACGGTGCTCATGAAGCAAGCAGGAGTGGTGGCAAGTCCCATGTCAAACACCACGCAGCCAGCACGAGCCAGCCCAGCAAACACCGCAACACTCAATGAAGGGCCTGATATTCTGGGGTCTTTGCCAAGTGATACTCTCACATTCTCCACTGGATTACTATTATCATTATTATAATTGTTATGATGATTGTTTCCTCTCTCCTTCTCAAGGCCGGCTATGACCCACTCCCCGAAGCTCTCCGCGATGGCCTCCACTGCGGGCGGTGTGAGGTCCACTGTCCGATTTTTCTCGCCCTCCAACGCAACTCCCCGGACATCTGATCCATTCTGGAGCCTCCTGATCTTGTCCATCTCTTCATCGCCAATGACTGCGACATCGTTGTACTTGGCTGCGCTTGAAGATTTAGTGGAGAATAATATAGGTTTTGATGAAGGCGGTAAGGAGAACGGGAAGTTTATGTTGGTGTTCTTGAATAGTACATGTTTTATTGATGTACTAGTGTTCGAGTGGAAGCTTGGTTTTAGAACGTTTTGATTATTTTGAGGTGATGATATTGGAGATGCCATAATTCGTAGTGTAGTTTATCTGTTTCTTTGGGTTATGGGATTGTTTGGCGCTTTTTTGGTTTTGGTTTTGGTTTTGAAAGATTTTAAAGAGGGGATATTTTGAGCCAAGCAAAGGAGGTGGAAAGATAAGATCCGGCGCCAAGAAATGAACCGTAGCCTTACGATATAGAAATTAATATCTACAAGAAGAGAGAAAGAACAAATATTCTTTAACAAGCTTCCAAATGTTCAAGAGATTTTTCTGTTGTTTGTTTGTTCATGACGTGCAGTTGATTTTTCTCTGTGAAAGGGAAGATAAATGGCATATTCTTTGCATGGTACTAAATAAAGTATCCTCTTGTTTATATCATGATAGATTTCTCACCTCCATGGGGTAAGTAAGATTGTATACACGTCAATTTTGATTTTTTTCCCCTCATAAATTATTTAATATCATACTACCTTTCAAAGAAAAACACAGGGAGGCAAAGATATATTAGATCAATGATTTAGACATGATTATCCCATTTACCTTTTACAAATCAGGGACTACTCTTTTGGAGACCCTATATCTGTCTTGATTTGAGACGGCTTAATTTTGAATGTTTTTTACACATTGCCGAAGTGATGACCACGTAAAGAAAGGGTAATGAAGCTTGCATACTTCCCCGGATCTAACTAACGCTTTTGTCCTATTATTCATATCTCCTTTTATTTATCTCTCTAATAATATAAAGTCATGCAAACCAAAATTTCATACCATTCTCTGACCTGAAAATGTTGTTTGCATTTTTTCAGTGCTACGGCTTCAAATATGAGCACCACCGCACTCCGAGCTGAATTCACACACATTAACAATGTGCATTTTCATGCAAACTTGCATAATCTTTGATCTTTAACATTTGAGAGAGATATGTAACAATCTTTCTAACAATCCTCAACTAGATGTTAATATTTCTTCATATTCAACAATGATAAACTCATACATACAAGAAGGTATCGTTGAATTTTAACCTTCAATTAGTGAATATACTTTAAAGTATTTACAAAACAATAGTGTACTTTAGATTAAACTTTGTCTCTTAAGCAAAAAGTGAAAATATATCACATATGCTCTATCTCTGATTTCAAAATATGTTCCAATCATTTTAGAACTATTCCGGCCTTGTGCTCTATCTTGGTTTCACGAACATTTACAAGAGTAAACTACGGTTTTGCTAGAAACGACACCATTTCTTATGTTCACTTAAGTGAAATTTCAAATCATGTCTCTCGCAACGATGAGACTTGAACCTCATTAATAGTTTGCTTTCAACTTTAACCACATAGCTATTTGCACCAACCATGCTACAAGGGACAATTAAATTTTCGGTGCTAACGCAGTCACATGACAATGACTAATTCTTACCCATTTAAGTATAGAATAGTGGTACAACTATTATATATATAGTTGGGTTACCATCACTAATGACTCTTTCAAAGAAAGGCTTCAGTCTCATTCCATTAAATGTAGTCTTGACTAAGTCTCTTGAAAGACCTTTTGTTAAAAGATCTGCTAGGTTCTTATTAGTCCTAACATAAACAACATAAATACCACCATCGGATTTTAGTTGTTTCACATACCCATGTCTCAAACTAATATGTTTAGACTTTCCATTATAAACTTTGTTATAAGCTCTAGATGATATAGCTTCACTATTGCTGTACAAAGAAATAAATAGCATCGGCTATAGCTACAACTCAATATCAAACAATAAATTCTCAGTCATTTCACTTCTTTGCCTATAGCCACAAGTATTATAAACTCACTTTCCATCGTTGAGTGAATTGTACACTTTTTTTTCTTAGAAGCCTAAGACACGGCTCCTACAATTGTGAAAATCCAACTGGATGTGGATTTATTGTCACATTGGTTATCCAACTAGCATCCAAGTACCCTTCTAGTACCGCAGGATAATCATTATAAGACAAACCTAAATTAATGGTTTTTTTTAAAGATAACCAAGTATCCTACCAATTACATTCCAATATTTAACACTTAAATTACTCGTAAACACTACAAGAAAAACTACATTTAACGACATATTATTTGTGATATGTAGCTTTTGAATGTCGTTGAAAAGTACATACAACGACATCTTAAACAAAGATGTCATTAACGATATTTGAAACAATAATTAACGACATCTATATAGATGTCGTATTAAAGGTCTTCTTTTAACGACAATAGTTTAGTGTCGTTAAATAATTTAACGTTTAATACGACATCTATATAGATGTCGTATTAAAGGTCTTCTTTTAACGACAATAGTTTAGTGTCGTTAAATTATTTAACGACAAGTAGGAGATGTCGTCAAAGCCTAGGAGATTCTACGACACTTCTTATAGACTACATTGGTCAAGATGTCGTCTATAAGGGATGTTGTAGAATCTCCAAGGCTTTGACGACATCTCCTACTTGTCGTTAAATAATTTAACGACAATAAATTATTGTCGTTAAAATGAAACCTTTAATACGACATCTATATAGATGTCGTTAATTATTGTTTCAAACGTTATTAACGATATCTTTGTTAGAGATGTCGTTGTATATACCTTTCAATGACATTTAAAAACTATATGTCATAAATAATATGTCGTTAAATGTAGTTCTTCTTGTAGTGAAACCTTAACATTCTATACCCCACAATGCAATATTTGGCCTTGTACAAAAGGATTTGAAGCTTTGCATGCCGGTACCAAAAATCGATGCCTTGCATCGGCCTTATTTTGGACATGCATAACATCCATCAAGTTACCAATCACACTAGCATACTCAAGCTATGCTGCCGTTTGACCAACCTTTTCTAATAATTTAATACTATAATCATATTGGGTATTAGCTTCTTAAACTTCAAATGATTGAATTTAAGAAGCACCTTCTTAATACAATGAGATTGATACAACGAGTAACACCTACTATGCTTCTTCAGTTTCATACCTAAGATAATGTCAACCTTATTAAGATTTGTCATCTTAAATTGTGAAGTTAGATACTTCTTAGTGTCATTTTCCCCTTACATGTTTGCTCCAAAGATAACAAAGTCATCAACTTAGAAACATATAATCACACCACTTAGAAACATATAATTACACCAAAATCATTTGTAAATCTAAAATATATGTATTTATCTGCGTTATTACGCTTAAAACCACGAGACAAAATAACAAAATCAAATTTCACATGACATTGTTTTGGTGCTTACTTTAGTCCATAAAGTGACTTAACTAACTTGTAAACCTTTTTCTCATTTCCAAACAATACAAACCCCTTGAATTGTTCCGTATACATTTTCTTATCAAGATCACCATTTAGAAAAGTAGTTTTTATATCCATTAATTGGCGCACATGTAAATTATATATCAAAGCAATTGCAAATAGTAGTCTAATGAATATCAATGTAGCTATCGAAACATATATATCAAAGTAATTTATACCAAACTTTTGTTTAAAGCCTTTGGCTATCAATCTAGTTTTAAAAGTTTATATAGACCCATCGGTGTTGTACTTTCTTCCAAACACTCATTTATTGCTTATCGGTTTCAATCCCGAAGGAAGATTAACCAAGACCCAAGTTTGATTTGACATTATTGAATTCATTTCATCATTTATAACCTCTTTCCAAAAAGAGTTATCTCTAGATGACGTAGCTTCACTAAATGTCTTTGTCTTTAGATCTTCCTCAACATTTAGCAACAAAGGTATTCTGTTAAGTACATCATTTTTATCTCCTTCAATAGAAGGTTGACACTTAAGGTGAAATAAAATCGAGTGTTAAACTCTATTCTTTTCTTTCACTTTGACTTCTCCTCGATTCGAAAGATGTCGTAGACTCTTTCCTTTATTAGTGGAGGTACCAGGAGTATAGTCACATGATTGATCAACATTAGACTCTAATTTAGTCATAGGATCATTAGTAAATTTATTTTCAATAAATCACATTAGATCTAGATTTAACAATTTATGCCTTGGAATTTTCAACATAACCTACGAAAACATATTTAATTCCTCTAGCACCTATCTTTGATGTTTTAGTGTCATGCACTCTATAGAAAGCTAAACAACCCTATACTTGTAAATACATCAAGTTTGGTTTTCTTCCTTTCTATGTTTCATATAGAGAAACATGTGTTTTTATATACGTACCCCTCCCAATAAATTATTTGGCAATTTAGTATTAAGAAGCATAGAGTTAATTATATCCATAAAAAATCTATTCTTTCTTTCAGCTAAACCATTTAGTTGAGGAGTAAAAAGGGTTGACTTTTGGTTAATACCATGCTCTTCTCAGAAGGTATCAAATTCATTCGAAAAATATTCATCATTTCTCTTACTTCGAACCATTTTGATCTTTTTATCTTTTTAGTTCTCAACTTCAACCTTAAAAAGTTAAAACTTATCCAAGACTTTGTCTTTTGTTCTAATTAATTACATATATAAGTATTTACAACAATCATTAATGAAAGTGATAAAGTTTCTTGTTCCTCCTCTTGTCAAAATTCTATTATATTTACAAATATCAGTATGAATTAAATCTAACATTTGAGCATTTTGTTGGCTTTAGGAAAGGGTATCTTTGTCACCTTTTCTTATATGCAAATCTTATACTTATCATGTTTTACATCTTTGCAATTAATCAAACCATATTTAGATATGTATTTCAAATATCTAAAATTTAAGTATGTTAAACGAGCATGCCAAACGTCAAAAGAATCAGCCATATAAGCAAAATTCATACTTTATTATCATTATTGATTGGTTTGTAATGCCATCACAAGAATGTCTCTTATCCACAAATGCCTCATTCCTAGATACAATACAAGTATTGTCCTTAAATACAATCTTAAGCCCATTCTTACACTTTGAACTTATAGATAGAAGGTTCGTCCTAATATTAGGAACATAAAAGACATTGTTCAAGGTAACTTTCTTCCCAAAAGTAAAACTAATATCGACTATACCTTTTCCGCAACCACCACTACATCATAGTTCCCCATGAGAACTGTTTGTCCTTTTTTTTTCATTGTATGTGACAAAAATAAGTTGTTGTCATTACAAACATGAATGGTGTCACTAGAATTTAGCCACCAATAGTAGGACTTTGTTGCAACCATGTTGATTTTAGTAATCATTTCAATTTCCATCTCAAGACCATAGCACATATTTCTTCATGTTTCTCTTTAACAAAATTGACTTTGTTGGAGTTAACTTCCTCCTTTTTCTTCTTGTATCTACAGTCATTTGGCTATGGTTCTTCTTCCCGCAAAAGAAGCAAACTTTTAGAGAACTTTTTTAGGCCATTACTAGACTTCTTGAATTTCTTGTCATTATTGACTTTGAAGTTCTTTGAAAACTGACTAGGTTGCTTTCAAAAAAACGTACTAGCTTTGGTGATATTAACTTTAGAGGAATCCATAATCTTGCTCTTGGGATCATTAGACTTAGTCTCCTCTTCGATCTTCAAGTATTTTAGTAATTCCTCTAAGATTATATCATCTTTTGTATGAAGGAGTTTCTTTTTATAACCATTCCAACTCTGGGGCAATTTAGCAATAAAAGCCCACTTAGAATGATTTAAAATATTCTTTTAATTCTCAAAGCTTAGTAACAAAGACTTTTAGTTCATGTATTTGATCAAAAACAAACTTTGTATCTACTATAGTAAATTCCAATGTATGTACCTTCATTCTCGGTATTGTACATGTACTCGAAAGTGTTCCATATCTTTACTAGAGACTCCATTGTGTTGAAGAGATTAGAGAGCCTATCGAGGATAGTGCTGAGAATGTGTCCTTGGCATATGACTTCATTATCTTCACGTTCCTTCCTAGTGGCCTTCACTTGGTTAGAATTGTCTTCCTTTGTTTCTAGAAGTGGCTCCAACTTCGAATCGAGCACATAGGTGATCTTAAGCAGGATGAGTAGGAAGAACAACTTTCCCTTCTAGCGAGTGAAGTTTATGCCATCAAAACGATCGAGTTGAACATTTGGATTGAAGAAAGATACTATATCCTTGTCAACCTTAATCGTAGTAGGCAAAAACCTTTAAGATTGTTGGTTTGTTTGTAGGTAGAGCAAAAAATGGAGGCTTGAATTTCTGGAAATAAAAAAGAGTTTGAGGTATGTTGAAATACTTTCCTCAAATATTTTATTTACCCTTACTTCTCAAAGTTTACTATAAGTTTAATAGCAAATTACCCCCAAGATACAACAACTCTTGAACACAATATCTAACAATAATATTGTGTTCTAGAATAATGGATGAAATTTCTAGATTTTAGGAGTTTACATAATAAGAGGTGTTATTTTATGAATGAACATGACTGGTTCAATCTATACATTTTTTTACATAAGGATGCCTCTTCATTTGTAAAAATATCTCTTTATTTATAAAGGTATCTCTTTGCATAATATTACAATCATTATAACAGATATGTCTGATAGTAATAGGTGTTCAGGTTTGTATGATAACATACAACCAATTAGGGCCGGCAATTTCAGACACGACACGATGACACGATACGAAAACGACATGAGATAAACGGGTTTGAACCACACGTTTATTAATTGTGCCATAAATGGGTTGGCACGAATAACACGAAAATAAACAGCCTGGATTCGTGCTAACATGCTAAACACACCTTAACACGTTTAATAAACGGACCGTAAACGTGTTGACACGGCACGACACGACCCACCCATTTATAACACATTTAAACTTAAAAATAAAAATTTTTGAAATATTTATAGTAGGTTAGTATTAATTAGATATTGAGTTATAATAGATATAAAAGGACATTTAAAAAAATGTCCTTTTTTTTCTTTTAATCCATTGATAACTAGCTAGAGTTTTCTTGAACATGGTCTCCTACTTCATGAAATGACACTATAACTCAGTTTAGTCGAATATTATAATACCCATCGAACTAATTATTAGTTTAAAATTATCTCTATCTTTTTTTCTTTTTTAAATATTCATCGTACAATTAAGTCTATGCCAAAATTCAGCATGCCACAAGTTTTTTTCTTTTTTTTTTCCTCTAATCTATTAACTCAGCTTAATAGAATACTGTAATACTCCTCGAACTAACTATTAGCTTAAAATTTTCTCTCTTTTTTCTTTTTTAAATATTATAAGGTGTTTGACTAGTAGTGAAAATTATTGATGGAAATTGTTTTTATTGTAGTATGTGAGAGCTTTACACTATAACAAATTTTTTACTGTAGTATGTGAGAGCTTTATACTGTTCATGACTGAGTTTGTGGTTCACACCACTCTTAGTCAAACACTCTTTTAATCGTGCAATTAAATCTATGTTTTTTTCTCTTCTTTTTTTTTCTCTAATCTATTAACATAGTTTAGTAAATTCAACATTTTCATGTCGCTATGTTTGGCAAGAATAGTTAAAACTAATTTTTTGATTCAATATAAAGTTTTGTATATTATAATGTTGTAAGTTATAGCATAAAAGTCTCAGATGCCACAACATTTTTGACGAAGATTGATTCAAATTGCATATTCCCAAACAACATTTTAATATTAAGGTTTAAAATTTAAAATTTGAATTCTTTTAGCCCATATGCGCGTCATTCACCTCCCCTTAGATATACAAAAGAAAGTTCATTTTATTTCATTTATTTTAATCAAAAGTTCAAAAAAAAAAAAGACAAATACATGTAACAAAAGGGAAAGCATGAAACGGTCAAAGGCAGTAGCCAAAAGCCATCCAAAGTTCCAAACGCAAGCCTCTTTCCCTCTCATACAATCCCCTTCCCCCTTCACCCCTGACTGTGGTTCTCTCTTTCTCTATCATCGTTCTTTCTCTCTCCTCTATGTTTGCGTTCCTTTTCTCATGCACAATCTCATCTTCCTAAGAGATTCGTCGTTGCCTTCTCGATCCCCCAACGGTAGGTTGTTTCATCTCAATCTCAAACCCTAATCTATCTAATCTGATCATTCTCTTTCGTTTCCTCAAATCCCCAATTTCTTTTAATTTTTTGGTGTGTATGTATAAATTATTGCTTTAAATTTTGTTTCGATTTTTTATTTGTCGGTTCGATTTGGTACTGATTTGAGTTTAGGTTTTTCTTTTTTCCTATTTGCTTGCCGACAATTTTGGTCGCGCCTGTAATTGTAAGGGTGTTCTGTTCGTTCGAGTATTTCTAGCATTGATGTGTGAAAAAAAATACCACCTACGAACATATAATTGATGTTAAATACAAGATATCTTGGGATAGTAGTTCATCCATTGTTAAACCGATTAGATTATCTTCATATATCAGCTTACTAGAAAGCTCCTTCTATGTCATCTAAATAACTAGCCCTTCTTCAGAGCATAAAAAATAATAAGCACTTAGAATACCCAAGACAAACAATCATTGTAAATATTATGTTGCCTATAGGAGACACCGAGTGTAATGCCCGTTGTTTTCTTTTATGGACACTTATGCTAATTTAACGTTAGAATGTGATATTTTAGTAGTATTATTATTTATGTTAAGTAAATTAACATTTTATTTAGTAATGTCGCAGGCGACAATATGTAGGATCGATGTGCTTGGGATGTTCATGTCAAAAGTGATGATAAGAATAAAGTATTTTCTTTTTTTTATGGCTTTCAATTTGCCATAAATTTATAATCTTTATAATGCTCTAGGATTGTGTATGCCTACAGTTATATTTTTTATGATGACATGAATGTTGTTGCATATTTTCTTATTTTCATAACATTTATGATGCTATGATAATTACATATGTAGTAGTTTTATTATAATGGCATTAAGTAATTGGATAATATAAAATGTCCAAGAAAATAATGTGAAAATTAATTTTTTTTTTGGTTATGGAAGTAATTAGTTTTGTTATATATAAGTAATTATATATTATAATTATTTTATATTATATTATAATATTATATTATATTATAATGATGATTATGTTTACAATGTTTCATAAAGATTTTCATAAAATGTTTATGTTGTGAGATAGGAAAGTGTACTTACTAAGCTTTTGCTTACTTAGTTTATAATCATGTTGCAGATAAAGGTAAGAGGACCATGGAATAGGTGGAGGGCGAGGACGGGCGTGTGGGCTATGAATGATGGAACGAAAATAGAAAAACGCCAAGAAAGAATAATTTTTTT
>CAMOHE010046321.1:36237-66892 GCA_946598075.1 Artocarpus hirsutus | reverse complement strand
TCATCATGTTGCAGATAAGGGTAAGAAAATTATGGAGTAGGCGGAGGACAATGACAGGCGTGTGAGCTAAGTAAGATGGGTTGCAAATGGAAGAACGCCAAGGAAAGGAGATTTAAAGAAATACTCTATGATTTTGGATTTTGAGTATGTTTATAAATTAAGAATAATTTTTATAAATTTTGTGAATGTGTTTTTATTATTTTATAAATTTTTCTTCCGCACTTGAAGCTTTAAAACTTGTTATCAAGATTTTTTTTTTTAAAGGTTTGGCCTACCGACCATACTGGTTGGACTGCCGAAGATTTCCAATCGGCCTGCCGGTTGCCAAGCATCGGCCTACCGATCTTGTGGTTTTTGAAAACCCCATTCTGCAAGGCCTCGGACGGCCTGCCGATGGGTGACCTTCTGCCTGTCGGTTCAATTTGGCCTGCCGAAGTTAAAAGTTCGGCCTGCCGGCCTAGCCGTGTTCAAAGAATTTCATTTTTGTTTCAAAAGTCAAATTAATTTTAATTGATATTAGCAAACTATTTATACAATGTCTATGGAAAAGCAAATTATTTAAGTAAATTTATAATTTCCTATAAATTGTATTTCTATAAAAAAAAATGTATGTAAAGATCCTGGGAATGCTTTTTCAAACTATGATTTCAAATGCACGTTATTAATTACAATAGTTTGCTTCAGTTAATGTTATAAAGAATGAATGTAACGATATCTGTGACATCCGGAAAGGGAGCGTTACACTTCTAGAGCTTGTGGAGCTTTTGCTTCATTTTTTGAAGGGTTGTAGCTAGCCTTGAAGCTGTTTCGCTGTGAAATAGTCTTATCTATCAGTTTGGCTCCTTCTTGGTAAAAAAATTATGTCACAAGACCTTGCAGTTCTATAATTTCCCGCTGCATCTTTGACATTTGAGAAGAATTTTGAAGTTGTTCAAAAGTCAAAGTATTGAGACTACTTGACATGCTTTGATTGACAACGAATACGTCCTAAATGTTGTGATTTCCATAGTGCCCTTGTCGGAATGTCTTTGTTACCGATGGACTCGAAGACCCTTGATTTTGTTGCATCATGTGCTCATCCTGTAAAACAACAACAAACCAAGTTGTTCATAAAATGCTTCAAAAGTTATAAAATTACAAATTAAGAATTTGAATTCAACAAACTTACAATCAAGTTCTCAGTTTTTGCATAATTTGGATTTTTAAATTGTCCATTAGGATCTTGACATGATTTTACCCACAACTCCTCCCGTGATGGCAATACATCTGTCTCAGGTAACTGTATTTTGCTATGGTAGTAACATTTTAATCATAGAATAATTGATATATATAATATGAGTATGATAAGAACGTACCAATGATTGCTCAAGCACTATATATCCGTCTCAGCCAAACATAGAACCGTATTTGTTTCGTTCTCTTATTTTTCTTGTGTGTGCTGATAGAAGTTGAAATTCGACGGAACACCGATACTTAACAAAAGCTTCCCAATTATTATCGTGTATAGAGGGTAGTAATGTACCACCTTAGAAGGCCGCTTAAATAAATTTTCATGGTTATCCAGAATAAAAAGGTTGGGCTTTACAAAAGTGACATAATGGTTAGAGCTAAAACCTTTTGCTAATTTGCCACAAATCTTCATAGCTTTTTTCCTATACCACTCCTTAACTGTAAAAGTTTCATAAATCTCTTTCTAGATAACATTTCTTACTTGGTCCAAATCCTTAGTTCTCTAACCTTTAATCCCTATTGGAACATATTCTTGACCAAGAACTCTAATCTAACTGCTTACTTCACTTTTGGGTGTGCCTTTTGGTTGGCCTTTTACATCAAACGTCATTTCTATTCTTACTCCTCTCTACTTCATCCAATGAATTCTTTGCATTAAAGTAGCTCTCCACTCAAAATTAACTTTAGGATCAAATTTGGTTCTTCTTCGGGGCTTGCTACCTTGTTTTCCCTTACTATGTTGAGAAAAAGATGGCACACACTCTTCATACTCTTCATTATAGTGGTCATTATTGCTATCTTGTGATATTTTTACCTAATCTAAACCAAATCCTCATGAAAAGGCAAACACATAAATTAACATAAACCAATCAACCAAATTAATAGATTTAATTTGAAAACAAAAAGTAAACTATAATTACTAATGATAGTGAATAAAAAAAGTATGAAAAAATCAAATGAACATTTATCTATACATCAAAACCTAAATCAGCAAAAATATTCAAGAACTAAATAAGTAGACATCAACAACAACAAAATCAATAATTCTTTCTAAATGAACTTGCATCAAATGAAAAGGAAAAAAACGTAATTACAGTCATTGGAATTGTGCTTTACAGTGAAGCTAAGAAACGAAGTAAATAAAAGTAGCAGCCCTAAGAAACGAAGTAAATAAAAGTAGCAGCCTATCTTTGGGGCAAGGTTTAGTCCGCGTGCTATCACTTGGTGACAGGCTCCTTTTTTTCGTCCACATTCTATTTTTTCCCCTCCCTGGAAAACTCGAAAAGTGTTTCCATTTGTATCAGCAACAACACGGTCAATTAGTCATAGGAAGATTTAATAAGTGACTGAATATGTCTCTGTTATTCCCAGCTTAAGGCTATGAAGGAATATTCTCTTTCCTTTTATTCTTTTGGCAAAGGGTTGTAGAATTTGTGTCAACATAATCAGTCTATTATTAATATTTCTTATATTGGCAAAGTGAACAATTTCTTTTGATCTCATGCAACTAATGGCTTGAAAAATAAAACAAAAAAACAAAAAAAAAAAGAAAACGTACAAGTAATTTGACAACAGCTTAGATATATTAATCCAATGAAGTTGCATCAAATGAAAAGGGAAAAAATCGTATATATAATATGTGAATGAAATGGGATTTATAGAACGATGGTAAGACAAGAAGAGGCAGATGACGATAGTGGGTCATTGGATTTGAGGGACAAAGAGAGGCAAGAGAGAGAGAAAGGCAGATGGCAACGGCATGGGTTTGAGTCGACGGCGGTGGCAACGACGGTGTGGCGTGGGGTTGGTTTGAGGGCAGCGGCAACGATGGGGTCAAGGAGTGTTAGAGTGTGAGAGAGAGGGTTAAAGTTTAGGCGCAAGAGAGAGAGATGTGAAATTTTGAAATATAAGCCCCGCGTCAAGGGCGCGGATTGGAGTGAGGGCTAAAACTACACCGTTTAGTCCCTACATTACACGACAGTTTTTCTTAAAAACCATCGTGTAATAATAAGCTCTCACGACAGTTTTTAGAAAAAATGTCATGAAAGCTTTAACATTCTATGACAGTTTTTTCCAAAACCATCATAGAATGTCCAACTTTGGTCAAAAATGCGGTCGTAAAAAATTGGTCAAAAACACAATTTTTAGAACTTTTTCTTGTCTGCCCAGGTTGGCCAGCACATATGTTATGCATCCAATGGCTCAGAGTTTTTTATTTTTTGCTGTTTTTATAAAAAAAAAAATAACTATATATAGATATATCACTTAGCTTAAAAAAGAAGAAAAAACAAAATTAAAAAAAAAAACTACATTGAAATAAATTGACATAAATTTGTCTACAAATGCTCATTTTTTCCTTTTTTTCTTTGGTTCCTCAATACATATCCATTCCACATCTTTGCGAAGCAAGTGGGAAACATTATCGTCAAAATCATCAATCTCTTCAACTGGTGGCAATCCCTTTGTGAATGAGGGAATGTCTATGCAATCCTCGGCAACTTCTTCACCATCAATAACTATTTTTGGCTTCAACGAGATGACTAGTGAAAATTTCAAATCTTCGGCATCCATTGTATAAAAAACTTGGATTGGTTGTGATATCATAAAGAAGGGATCATTTTTGTATCCTTCCTAGAAATTTCAAAAGAATTGTGAAACTAGAATTTGACCACTCATCTGATGCTTTCAAATTCCATAATCTAACTAAAGTGGATAACTTCATGAAATTGGTACACCCCTTATGCACGGGTGTCTCGGTATCATTCATTATTGTCTCAAATCAGTTTAGACGGTGTAAAAATTGTTTTTCCAAATCATTGACCACATTAACCATATTGTCATGTTCATCTAAATTATCTTCCATAATAGTTTTTTTCTTTACTTACTAAAGTTAGATTGAACTTAGACTTGCTATGAAAATGCCATGTTTGGTAACTACTTATAATCCCATTTTGAAATAAATGTCCTCTAATAATTGGAATTGAATGAGATCTATGGTTTCCATATTAACCACAAGGACATCGAATTTTATCACCATGGGCATGAATTTTGTCAAAATTCAAAAACTCTTCCACACCATTCACATATTCTCTAATCAATCGAAAATGTCACATCTATTTCCAATCCATTTTGTAAGTCCTAATATATAATGTAATTCAATTAAAAACAATTTCACAAATTAATTAACCTACCATAAATCATACAATAAATCCATAAATTTCACAAATTATTTACGCTCATCAATTTCAATAGAACTAATCATACTCAAATATCCACAAATTATACACACCCATCATATTCAAATAATAAATCATATTTATAAAACAAATTAATCATACCTATATCCTAATAACTAATCATATCCACAAAATGATAAACATTGTTCAATAATACTAATTGATCCATAAATTAATTATACCAAACATATCTAAAAAAATGATGATGATTATAAATTCACAAACTAAAAAGCTAATCAACAAAATCGAAAACCAATTTATAAATATGCCTAATAAAAAACTTACAATTAGGAAGAAGATTAAGGAGGATGGAGGCGGAAAGGGATGGCGACTGTAGTATCGGGAAGTTCTGGATGTGTTTTTAAGAGCTGAGTTTGTGATTCGTGTTTGATTGATGAGCTGGAATAAAGATTTTAAAGTACATTTGACAATGATTTTTATGAAAAACCGTCATAGAAAGGATAATCTTACACAATAGTTTTAACAAAAAAACCATCGTGGAAAATGTTATTTACTATGACCCTTTTTTCTAAAAGCCATCGTGAAAGACCATTCCCCTACCGCGACTGTTTTTGTCTTTTCGAGCGAACTCCCTGTATTTTTTCTCCCTTACCATGACAGTTTTTAAAAAAGTTTGTTAAATAAGGATAGTATAATCCTAAATTTCTAGTTGTGATAAGAGGATTAAACATGTTCCAAGTTCTAAACCAAATGCCCAAATAGGTACATAAATGATTGAGTTCATGACTTTCTAACAAATTCTCTATAATCAATGGAAATTCCAAGAAGACCAAAATTAAAAAACCTAAAGCATGAAGACCATATAAAACAACATAAAGAAACAAATTTAGAGAGTGAAAATGCAACCTATCATTAGCAAACAAAACAAATGCACCAATATGTTGTTGGTTTTCGAAAATGATTTTAGAGAAAATATACGAGAATGTTGTAAAGATGCAAAACGTATATAAAAAAATTTAGTAAAATAATGCTATAAAATATATTAGTTTAATGCTTAATAAATATATATAACCTATGCACAGTTGAAGCGAATAGGTCTGAGGTCTTCTAACAAAAAATGCATTCTCAATATAAAACTACCGTCTTTCTCGCCTAGTTCTCGGCACTGATCGACGAGTGTATGGGCGTAGAAAGGTTAGGGTTTCTAATGATCACTTTTCTCTCTTCAATCTCCCACTAATCTCAACACATGAATCTTGGGGCTTTTTCTCTATGGGCTTTCACAAGTGGATGGTGCAAACTTCATGGCCTCTTTTGATTGGCTTGTATGCCCTATCTGTCAGGAGCTAAGGTGGCAAAACTTCAGGTGACAGAGGCTAGTGAGTTCAAGACAGTCATTCTGGCATTAGGAGTGGTTGAAATGGGCTCTTATGCTCGCTTTATTGTAGTAGCTTCTGGGTAACCCCGAGGACGGTTGGGTCCAAAGGTGAAGCCTGTTGCGATTTAGATTCCTTTGAAGATGAGAATTTTTCCAAAGAGGATCTCCAAGAATGCGAGCGGCATAGGAGAGGAATATGAGCAGTTATAGAGGAATTTCCTATAACCTTTGCAATAAGGGTGTGTCAACGGGGATTTGATAAGACACTTGAGTGAAATAGTAGGATTTGGTGGTCTTATAGATGGAATAGCTTCTTGGGAAGGGGCCTCCGACAGTGGAACAGATTCTAGAGAAAGAATCTTTGATAGATGGGATAGTTTAACACATAAAGAGAGAAAGTTTAGAGGTTTTGGTGTTTCTTAGCAATGAACTTCCTTTTGGCTATTAAAGGACATGGCTTTGGTGGGGTCTTATGGTATTCTTATGTTCAAGAGAGTTGATATATGGGTTTTGAGCTTTTTTAGAGGTCACAAAAAAACATGGAGTTTTGATTTTCTTGACAAATGGAGGCGGGTGATTTGGGTTGTGGTGTTAGTATTCCTTAGTGGTTTGAGGTCGGTGATGAATTTATCAGAGATTTGAGGTCATTTGGGAAAGGTTAGTTGGTTATGTAATGGCTAAAGCCTAACAGTGGCTATGGTGTTTTATGGTGGAAGAGGTGGTGGAAATGAAGGGAAGGTATAGTGGTTATGGAATTTTATGGTGTTTCCCCTTGGTTTGGGTGATCTAAGAGGCATGGCTTGCATTAGTGGCATTCTCCCTTTTTGAGGGTGGCAATGGTCGTGTGTGTATAGGAAGAATGAGCTCTAGTTTTAATGATCTTCCACTTTAGGTGTCTAATTGGGGAGAGTTCCAGACTCAGTTCTATGGAAGAAGCCAGAAAAGAAAGTTTCTTGCCACGGGAAGAGTTTCCCTCCAACCTTTAAATTTTTTCAAGAATATAATGCAAGAGTGGTAGGTGTTCTAGTGCTTACCCAACCTAGCAAGTCCATTTTAGGGAGCCTACCTTAAAGGGATTCAAAATACGAAGGCTTTATCTTGCCATTTGGGGTATGGATTAGGTGTTTGACCTAGACATCCCATTGACTTGCTTTGGTAAAAAGGATGTTTTATCTGTCATGGCAAGAGGTCACATAGGCCTATAGTTGTTATCTCGAGTGGATTGCTAAGCTGACCTAGCAAGTGAGTTGGAGGGCTAGCGTGTCAAGTGGGCCAAATGGACATTTCCTAATATCAGGAAAAGGCTTTTGGGATACACTTTTTGGCTATATTCTACTCTAAATTCCTCCATACCCATTTTATTCTAATTCCAACTAGACTTGAAACCTCCCAAGTGGGTTGAAAGTCTAATTGGACCAAATAAAATGGGCCCGTTCATGTTCCTAGGCCTTCCAAACCATGGCCCACTTAAGGACCCCAGAACGTGACTTAGGTCCACATAGTTTACCTCAAGCCATATCATTAGTTATAGGTTGGGCTTATGTATTGCAAAGAACGGGTATCAACAATGAGCAAAATGTGATTAGGAATCAAAGAATGCCTTTTTTCTTTCTTTCTCTCTCTACATGCCTATCACTAAAGGTTTTGATAGAGTTTTCGTAGTCTCACTAAGACTCTTAATTATGCGTAGAATGAATAGAGGATACTTCTGTTTATAGAAAATGAGAGACTCAATTAACTCTAAAAGCTTTCTTTAATTTTATTTTAAATATTACATATTTAATTAAAATAAAAGAGATAACGTGTCCTTTCCTTATTTGTGTTACATGCCATACACATAGATACTCTATCTATGTGTGGCGCCAATGAGGAGGAAGGAGAGAGAAAAGAATATGCTTGTTACCCAATCTAATTTGTTTCTATTATTCAAACTTTTAATTTTGAATAAATCATATTTATCAAAATTAGAAACTTTTAGAAACAGGAAACTTAGTAAATAAGTCTTGAATTGTAAAGGAATCTCTTCCCTATAGCAGTCTACGCCACACATAGTAAGTGGGACCCACTAGGTGTCTTCCAAAATAATAATTATTTATTTATTATTAAATAATCTCATTATTTGATAATTATAAATTAATTCATAACTAATTTATTTTGAGTCATATTTAATTTATAATTCCATAATTCTAAATTAAGTAATTAGATCAATAATTTCATTTACCAAACATGTGTTTTAAAAAGTTAGGAAACTCATTGTCTTTTGAAGTAATAAATGTTTCTAATTGGGAAATCAATTGAAACAATAGGTTTAAACTAATAATAGTGTAGAACTTTCAGTAGGTACAGTATAAAGTAAAAATCTACAACAATGTAATCTCTTACATGCTATAGTTTTTGAACCAAAATTTTTAGTTTAAATCAGTTTACCAAGCACCTTAATATTGACTTCAAAAATTTAGCAACGCAAATGCATATTATCATAGACAAGTGATATAGTGATGAGTAAAGTATCGTTCCTACCAAGATTGATTGCCTACTAAGTACCAAAATTATAGTAACTCTAATTTTATTTAAATTAATTAAAAATTGAGAGATGATATTGAGAAAATAAGATAAAACTAAAAATAAAAAGAAGCAAAATAAAATAAAAGGAATTCAATAAACTAAATACTTAGGTTTTAGATTTCACCATAACTAACCTGCTTTAATTCTTCTATCTCATTAGGATAATTTATTATCCTATTGATATTCAAGAATCCTTAATTTTTTCACTAGCCTCTGCCAAGGTCTAACGAAAACACTCATAAATAGCCAATTCACTATATTCGTATGTGAATTAAAACAGTTAAGAATTCATTACATTCTGTGGTTTTCATTTTCTGACTACATGTAAGTATATTCTTATCTCTCATCGAGACCTATGGCATTTAGCAAAACGAACTTGACACATAAATTTCCCCATTGTTCATTATGATTAACAAATTACCTAAATAGTGATCAATTATTTGGAAGCATTAAGCACAATGTAGAATACTCAACTAGGAAAAATAATTCATTGCTAAATTGAAAGAAAAATCAAAACATTATGTTTAGGCTAAATCATAAACCTAGAAAACACAAATCAAGGATTCCAATTTTTCAATTTACAAAAATAAAAACATAAGAAAATTAAAAAGAAAAACCAATACGGAGATGTCACAATTCTTTAAGCTTGACTCTCCAATCTTCATTCTCTTCTTTTTGATCTTCAAAATATCTTCTCCCTTAAATTCTAGAAAATAATGAAAATCCTAACCTAAAAATAAACATAAAAATAAAATTCTAATAAAAATCGCCTATGTATTTCTTCTCGGCTCTCAATTATGGGAGATTAGACCTCTCTTAAACAACTTAAAAATGTCTTATTTATAGGTAGGGGTGGCAAATTGGGTTGACAGGTCGGGTTAGTGTCGGGTTAGGGACCATTTTTACAAAAATTAGGTTGACACTAACCTGACTCATGATACGAATGGGTTGAAAATTCTCAACCCTAACCCGACTTGTTTTAGTACGGGTTGACATAAGCACGACCCGTGCCAACCCGTTCCTTATGTGTAATGTAAAAACAAATGACTCATGACTCGTATTTGACTTGCAACCCATCTATGACCCGCCTAAACTAATATATATATATATATATATATATATAACACAAAAACAAACATAAAATTAGATGAGTTTCATATCACAACAACAAGAAAGTCCAGTCCTAAAATTTAAAAAACATCCAACAAGTCCAAAACATGTCACGAGCCATCATAGCAACTATTGATACTGTTACTAAATGTAGATTCTGATGCAATTGTTAATACCAAAACACTTAAAATGTCAAGAGCCATCATAGCAAGGATATGATAATGGAACTAATTGGTCTTTCAAAGTGAGAGGTAGGGTTTTGATGTTTAGAGTTATCCTATTGTCTATATCTAATCTGATATATAATAATAGAATAAAACAAGAACTGAATAAATATAAACGGGTCAGTTTCAGATCAGTTTAAGGTTATATGGATTGACCCAAACTTGACCTATTTTTGGACAGGTCAGTTTTGGATTGACACTAAACTGACCCCGGGTTAATTTTTTTGACGCTAACCCAAAAAAATTAGTGTCGGATTCATGTTGTGTCATCGTGTCGTAACCCATATTGTCATTCCTATTTATAGGCATTGAGTAAACAGAATAATTTAGGTGTTCAAAATTAAAAAATTCCTCAAAAAGTATGACTAAAAGCCACAGCATCCAAACACTAGTGCCTAGGCGCTAAGCTCACCACCTTAATATTTGATCAGGTCTTTTCTTTAAATGAAAAGGTTGTTAGAATTATTTAGAGCCCATTTGGTTCGTTAGTTCGGATCATGGTTCGAAATATTTTACTATAATATTTTCTCTTATAAAAATTTAAATATTTGTTTAAATTTTTTATTTAAATCTATAAACCAATCGAACTCGTATAATTCTTCTCTTTAGATCCCACTCGCCTGCTGAAGAAGGAATCAGGCGTTTAGTACATATGTGGCGGCAACCATGTGGTGGTGCGCAGCTCGTTGAAGAAATCAGCTAGACACATGGCAGGTTGAAATGGGGCAAAAAAGCGGGTACATAGGGAGCTTCTGAAGTCGCACCACACTGGCTCTGCAGTGTTGGAGCAGTCGGGCCCACCCTCTAATAGAAGCGCATGTAATCGCAGTTGAAGAGCACACACGCGGTGGATGGCTGGAAAAGAAACTCGACGGTCTTGATCGCGAATGGTGGAAGCTTTTCTCTTCCACACGTGGTTCTTGACCCGGGGTTATTTAAATCCGAATTTCTTCTGACCTCTTTTTTTTTTATTTTTTTTTTTTGCCTCTAAATCAATTTCAAATTGCCATTTTGCCATTTCACTTAATTTATCTACACAGGGAAAAAAAATATTTAAAAAAGGAAAACTAAATAAAAATTAAATTAAATTAAACTAAAATGAAAACAAATAAAAAAGCAATTAAAAGACCAAAAAACTTACAAAATATTAAGTTAAAAATATCCAAGTTACAAGTATAAAACTAATTTAACAACGTCTTTATGATAAAGTTTGTAATATTTTTCCTAAAAAAACGAGACATCTATAAAAATTACAAATCAATAACCCCCTAAAGGTTAAAAATATATAAAGTTAAAACCCTTAGTCAATAATTTGCTAATTCTTTTCTCACACCAACAATTGCTCATGAAAAGTTCAAATGTATTATATATTAAAAAACAAGTTCAAAAGTTTACTACTGATAGCTAACAATATTTTAATTCTTTGATAATTTTTTCAACGATCTCATCCCTGTATGATAGAAGTTTTTTTTTTTTGTTATGCGTTGTAAATTTTTAATATGAACATTTATAAATCATGCCGTTAAAGATAAATTCAAAGTTAGAATAATAATTTCTACCACTAGTTAAAAATACAATTTTATACCAACGAAATTCTTTTATTATAAATGATTTGTTCTAGGGGTGAACAACGGGCGATTTGACAATTTTTGGGCGGGTGCGGTGCGGTTTTTTAGGATGGCGGCTTGGCTATTAACCAACCCGCAAACCGCACACCACATGGCGGGTGGTTTCGGTTTGGTTTTAGGTGATTGCGGTCGGGTTGAGGCGGTTTAAACCTATGCTATTGCCTAATGTAATTTTTTGGACCTTTTTTTTTTTTAAGTGAAGAAAATTTGTAAAGAATATAAGATGATAATACATAAAGCATTCTCAACAACAAGCAAGTTTGATGTCTAAAGACAGTGACCGTATTCAAAAGTACAAATTAAGAAACATAATCATTCACTGCAACAAGAAACGTCAACTACAGATGAAGTGATGAACAAAGTCAAGGTCCATAAAAATTAAAGCGTATCCACTAGGTTCGAAAAAAATAGAATGCTATAAATGAAATGATGAACAAAATCAAGTGTTCTTTTTCTTTTCAAGGCCTTTCTCTACTAACTTACTTGATTTAAATTTTGATCACTTCACAAAATAATAAATAAGTAGATAGGTTTAAGTGTTTTTTTTTTTAAATATATAGGCGGGCGGGTTCGAGTTGAACCCGCCCGCAAAAATTTAAAACCAAACCCACCCACCGAATATATTGGTGGGCGGGTTAAACCTGCCCGTCAATGGGTTGTTAACAAAAACCAGCTTTTTTCAAGATGGGCGGGTGCGGGGGCGGGCGGTTGGCGGGTGCGGGGTGATTTTTGTACAGCTCTAATTTGTTCATTTATTTTGACATTTTTTTTATTTTTTTAAGGGTAGATATTCTTAAACTATTGTATTTGATTAACTGTCTTTATGTTATAGGTTGATTTTTTATTTTTTTGTTTATTAGTTAGTAGAAGAATGATCAATTATAAAAAACAGAAAATTCTCAAACACCCATTGTGTTTAGTTAAAACACTACTTTTATTTCTCTTTTTATTAAAATTCCTAAAATATTTTATATCTTTTGGCAATACCATGATTTTTAAAATTGGTCTAAAAATTCTTTATCCCAAATCTTTCTAGTTAAATTTTCAATATGCCAAAACTATCCTTAATAGTCTGTAATGGAAAATATAAAAAATGCACCTTGTGTTTAGCAAAGGTGCAATTTTCCCCTCTTATTATGAGGTGGGTTGGTGGGGGTGGGTTGTTGTTTTGTTAAGCAATGAAGATCTCATGTGAATAAGACGGGGCCTGTAGTAACGAATCTCCTATGAGAGGGCTACATTGTCCAGGGGCAAAAAAATCCTCATATTCCCAGTTTTTCTAAGTTATTTTTCTCTAGTTTCTCCATCCCTCTCATCAAGAAAACGCTACAAATTTCTTGTTCCTTCTAGCTTTTGATTGAGTTTACTCATGGAGCAATCCTATTTATGTTAGAAATTTACATATTTAGAATTATAATTTTCAACATCTATGCATGAATCCAAATTGCATAAAAAGCATCTAAATGCAGAAACATAAAGGAAACAAAATCTAACCTCCAGCTATTGATAACCACAGAAAGAGTAGAGAATATCTTTGAAGAATTCTTAAAAAAACTTTATCTGAACGAAAGAGAATCTTATAAACCTTTCTGCAATTTGGATAAATGGTGTATTTCTAAATAACTGTAAAGGCTTAGGGACCCTCTAAATTTTACATCATATTTATAAACACCCACTATCAAGGTGTGTTACCATTGCAAGGCATATCTGAAACAAAGCCTCTTTTTTTTTTTCTGAAAGGTTGTAATAGTTAAGAGATATCATTTGATTAACACCCTTTAGAAAATCGTCTATATTGGATTACTTAAATTTATTTTTATTTATTTATCATCATTTTTTAAAAAATAAATACATGATAATAAATAAATTAAAATAACATTCTCCCACTTTGTCCACATATATTTTCTAAATAACCAAAATCAACCAATCTCAAACCTAAGGAATAAATACATGAATCATAACGATAGATCCTCTTAGAACGACTATTATCTTTCATATATTACAATGCATTTTATCCCTTAATGCTAACTCATAAATGGTAACGTTACTTAATGAATAAATCCTATGTTTATTCTAGATCCAACTTAATTGATTTTTCTTAAAATAACTGAATATGTGCACAACTAAATATGAGAAAACGTCACAACTGAATAAGAGTTTCATGAAAATAACGAAATGTACATACAATGAAATTCACATCATTGAACCAAGTCCTATTCGTACTACATGATCCTTAAAAATCTTTGGTGGCATGCCTTTAGTTAAAGGATCGGCAATCATCAATTCAATGCTAACGTTTTCAATGACTACTTTCTTTTCTTTAACACGTTCTCTTATAGCCAAATACTTAATGTCGGTGTATTTACTTCGACTACCACTCTTGTTGCTCTTGGCCATAAATACAGCAGCTGAATTGTCATAGTACAATCTTAATGGCCTAGAAATAGAATTTATAATTCTAAGTCCCGATATAAAACTCTTCAACCATACACCATGTAAAGTAGCTTCAAAACAAGAAACGAACTTAGCCTCCATAGTAGAGGTAGTAGTCAAAGTCTGCTTCAAAGTCTACTTTGCACTCCTCCAAGATACAGCTCCATTGGTAAACATGAAAACATAACCATATGTTAATTTTCGTGAATCAACACCGCCAGCAAATTCTGAATCAGAGTATCCAATCACTAGTTCATCTATACATGAGCATGTAATCCTTAGTTCCTTAAAGGTATCTCATCACCTTCTTTGTAGCTCTCTAGTGGTCAACACCTAGGTTACTTTGATGTTTGCCCAACATTCTAATAGCAAATGCAATGTCAGGTCTTGTACAGACCTGGGCATATATTAAGCTTCCAATGGCTGAAAACATATGAAATGTTTTTCATTTGTTCCCATTCAAGCTCATTTTTTGAGCAATGGTACAAATTGAACTTGTCACCTTTCACAATAAGTCCCACACTTGGTGAACAATTTTTCATCCGAAACCTCTCTAGAACCTTGTTGATATAGGTCTATTTAGACAAACCTAAAATGCCCCAAGATCTGTCCCTATGGATCTTAATGCCAATGATATAAGATGCCTCTCCCATATCCTTCATATTAAAGTTCTTTGAGAGAAATTGCTTCACCTCATATAGCAAACCCTTATCATTAGTTGCAAGTGATATGTCATCCAAATATAGCATGAGGAAACAAAGCCTACTCCCATAGATCTTTTGGTATATACATTGATATATGATACTCTCTTCAAAACTAAATGAAGAGATAACGTCATGGAACTTTAAATACCACTGACAAGATGCTTGTTTCAATTCATATATGGATTTCTTAAGCTTGTAGACTACATGCTCACCATCACTAGTGAAAAATCCTTCTGGTTGTTTCCTATAAACCTCTTCTTCTAGATCGCTATTGAGAAAGGCCGTTTTCACATCCATTTGATGTAAATCCAAATCAAAATGGGCGAACGACCCCATAATAACTCGAAGAGAATCCTTTTTAGATATAGGAGAAAAGGTCATTGTGTAGTTGATTCTTTCTCTTTGAGTGAATCCTTTGGCAATGAGTTTTGCCTTATGTCTCTCAATGTTGCTCAATGAGTCTTTCTTCATTTTAAAGACCCATATACATCCAATGGCTTTTACACCATCAGGCAACTCGATGAAATCCTAGACTCTATTAGATGCCATAGAATCCATTTCATTTATCATGGAACTATACCATAAGTCAGATTCCTTAGAACTCATGGCCTGTGAAAATGTTTCAAGATCATTTTTTGCTCCAACATTATAGTCAGACTCTTGTTGATACACAATATAGTCACTAGGTGTCGCCGATCACTTTTCTATAGTAGATCTCCTTAATGTTGGTTCCACATTCCCCTAAGGAGCATGTTGTTCAATAGGTTCCTGTATCTGTTATTCAGTTGGATCCACTATTTCTTGATCAGCAGTCTATGGAACTTGAACAACTTGTTGGTGTTCGTCACACATTAAAACTTTAGGCGTGTTGTATACAACAATCAATCTATCACAAGAAGTGAAAGGTTGAGCATCTGTATGATCTTTCTCAAGAATAGTGTTCCAGGATTGATCGCTCTCACTAATCAAGTCATTCTCAAAAAATTTTGCATTCCTTGATTCTACAAATCTAGTACTATGAGATGGAAAATAAAATCTGTATCCCTTAGACTGTTCAGCATAATCAACAAAATATCCACTTATTGTTCTTGGGTCTAGCTTCTTCTTTTATAGATTATAAACTCTAACTTCGACAGGCATTCCTAAACCCGTACATGTCACAAAGTTGGTTTTCAACCTTTGAATAACTCAAAAGGTGTCTTTGAGACAGCCTTGGTTGGAACTCAGTTCAATATGTACACTGTCGTCTTAAGAGCTTTCGGCCATAAGGACTTAGGAAGTTTAGAGCTAGCAAGCATACTTCGCACCATGTCCAATAATATTTGGTTTCTTCTTTTAGCTACACCATTCTGGTTTGGAGAACCAAGTATAGTGTATTGAGTAACAATTTCATGTTCTTGAAGAAACCTAGCAAATAGACCGGGTGCTTGTCCATGCTTAGTATATCTACTATATTACTTTCCACCTCTATCCTATCACATGATCTTAATTTGCCTTCCGCATTGTTTCTCTACTTTTACTTTAAAGACTTTGAAAGCATCTAGTGCTTCATTTTTATTGTTGCAAGTAGAAATACAAGTATCGTGAGTAGTCATCTATGAAATAGACGAAGTACCTTTGAGAGTACGTGTCCATGTTTGGACTACAAATATCCATATGTATGATTTCCAATAAATTAGAACTCCTCTTGGCAACCTTCTTTGACTTGTTAGTCTGCTTACCCTGAATGCAGTCCACACAAGGATCAAAATTAGTTAAATCTAAAATACTAAGCATCCCATTATTTACTAATCTGTTAATTCTCTCAATGGAGATATGTTCTAATCTCCGATGCCACAACATAAAAAATTCATCATTTACAACACATTGCTTTACACCAACATTTTCACGAACATATATAGTGGCATAATTGGCATCATTTTGTAAATTAAGATGAAAAAGACCATCAAACAAAGGACCACAACCAATAAAATTAGATTTATAAAACAAACTGAATGAGGATTCTAAAAATTTAAAGGAATATCCAACTGATACAAGTCTAGAAACTAAAATTAAATTTCTAGAAAACTAGGAATATAGAATGTCTTTTCCAAATACAAAACAAAGCCACTACTTAAGACTAGTTTGCACGTTCCTACAACTTCTATATGTGAGCACATCTTATTTCTAGAATAGTGCTTTACTCACTTCCCACTGGCTTTCGTAGGTCATGTAATCCTCGTAGGGAATCGGTAACATGGATTGTAGAACCAAAGTCAATCCACCATGTGTTATAATTAACATCAATCATGTTAGATTCATAACAGATAAGTAAGAGTTGAGTACCTCTCTTACTAAGCCATTCACAGAATTTAGCGCAATCCTTCTTTACGTGCCCCTTCTTCTTACAAAAGAAGCACTTAGACTGCTTCTTAAAATCTGGCTAGGTTAGAACCTTGCCTTTCCCTTCTTGCTTTGCTTGAAACTTCTTCTTATTACCCTAGATTGCCAGATTTACTTTCTCTCCCTTTTCCATAACGAGTCTTCCTTCCTCCTGAACACACATGGTCAACAGCTCATTAATTGACCATTTGTCCTCAAGTGTGTTATAGAAGATCTTAAAGGGACCATACTCAAAAGGTAGAGTGTTCAGAATGTAATGTACCAAGAACAAATTAGGCATCTCAACCTCAAGCGTCTTCAATTAAGCGCCAATGTCCCTCATGCACATGATATGCTCATGCATGCCATTTATACTAGTAAGCTTCAAGGATGAAAACTGCATAATCAAGGTGCTTGCAAATGCCTTATTTGAGACTCAAATTGCTCATCAATAGCCTTCAGTAGTGCTCAGACATTGTCATATTGATCAATCAAACCCCTAATCCTAGCAAAGATTTTGGTCTTTATGAACATAATTGAGAGACGATTATATTGCTCCCATTTTTTATATTGACCAACATTATCTGGAGTGTTGGTCTCAGTAATAGAGGGCGGTTTATCCTGTCTGATAGCATAGTCAATGTCCATCCACCCCAAATAAAGAAAAATCCTTTCCTTCCAAACTTTATCGTTATCACCTTTAAGCTTAGGAATATCACATTTCATATCAGATAAATTAACAAGTTGAATTATTGTAATACATCAAACATACATGCTCATGTTACAAAATTTGAAGCTAATAACTATATGTCATGTTTTACCAATGTAAATCATGCTACAAGAATTATGAATCATATGACATACAAAAATTGCCTATCGGCTAAGTTTGTAATTCACATTGATTCACATACAACCATATGATAAAACTATTAAAATATATTCCATTTCTTAATCTCTGTGGGTAAATTAAGAAAATAGTTTAATATTTCATCATAACCAATCATATTTAATATAATAAAATTTCTTGTAGGATAAATTTCATTATACCAAACATAATTAGTTACAATTAATGTCTATTTAATTAAATGTGATTTAAAAAATTTAATGTATAATTTTAATATAATCTAAAATGCTGTGGCTACTCTTAAATGAATTAAAATTATACAAATCACTCAAGACATTTATTTTTCATGCATAAGATATTCATGAATTTGCATGCATTAGAAATAACAACTAAAGAATACATGCAAAATAAATTATGCATAAATTCATAACATATCTAAAATAAATTTCCAAAATTTTATTGAAAATAAATAATAAAATCTTGGATTTCATTAAATTCATTTTAGATTAATCAAAAATTAATTTTGCAAAATACCCAAATAAAAATTATGTAAAAAAACCAAAACAAGATTAAATAATATTTTTTTTGGTAAAAAATGCCTCCTGAAAATGACATGTTGTTTTCCATTATTGAAAGAAAACAACATGTCATTTTCAGCAACAAGTAGCGCGTCTTCTTGTGGAAAATGACGTGTCATTTTTCTCTAAGAAAAACGACATGTCATTTTGTGACGAAGACAGTGTTTTCTCTTCATTAAAACGAAGTGTCGTTTTTTCAAAGGAAAAACAACATGTTGTTTTTAAGCAGAAAAACACGCCACTTTTAGCCAAAACGACATGTCTTTTTTGACCCCCATAATTCGTTTTTTCACACAATTTTGGGTCTTCTTTACCCAAATTGACCCAAATGGGTCTAGTTGTAGACCCGGTTGATTCTATTCCTTATGGGCATCAAAATTGACGTTTTAAAAACCCAAAAATGTTAAAAAATCAATTTCCTAATGATTTTTAATGTTAGTTTTCATAAAAAAAAAAAAAAATCCAAATGCAACAAAGTTTTAGGTATTTTGAAAAACTCCATTCAAACATATCAAGGCAGAGGAAAAACCAAGCTCTTGATACCAAATGCTAGAAATTTACATATTCAAAATTATGATTTTCAACATTTATTCATGAATCCAAATCGCATAAAAAACGTCTAAATGTAGAAACGTAAAGGAAACAAAATCTAATCTCCTGCTATTGATAATCAAAAAAAGAATGGAGAATATCTCTGCTCTAAAAGAAAGGAAATCTTCTAAACTTTTCTACAATTTAGAGAGATTGTGTATTTCTGAATAACTGCAAAAGCTTAGGGACCTTTTGGATTTTATGTCATATTTATATACACCTACCATTAGGGTGTGTTGCCATCAAAAAGCATATCTGAAACATGGCCTTTTTTTTGAAATGTTATAATAGTTTAGAGATATCATTTGATTGACACCCTTTAGAAAATACGTTTATATTGAACCATTTATATTTATTTTTATTTATTTATTATCATTGAAAAAAACTAAATAAATAAAAATAAATAAATTAAAATAGCAATTTAACCTTATAGGATTATAATCTACTACTAATAAAACTTTAAGACCCTATCTAAAAAATACACTACATACTAGACTGGTGTCTACAGTTTTATGAATAGCATGATTATAACTCATGGAGATGAAAAATATTTTTCTTACTCCTATTCTCACTCTGTTACGAAATTTGCTTTTCGTTTCTATTTTCCTCTTTATTAAGTTTCTTCGGGTTCCTTTTACTTCAAAGTTATATATATATATATATATATAAAAGTTATATATATATATGTCCCATATTACTCTCAATCAACTAGTTTTCTTTCGTTGCTAGATGGCTATGCACAGTGGCTCTATTCAACTGTAGCATCTGTCAGTTAGTTAAGAAAGCCTTAAAATTTGTAAATATTGATTATTTTCCTTCTTGACTATAAATTTTTTTTTTTGTCATGCAATGTGCATGCCTAGACGTATATAAAATAGAAAAGAGAGATTCAGTATTGGAATTAGTGTGTGCTCTATTATGTGACAAGAATGGAGGTAATTATTGAATATGTTTACGTCCATGAGAATTTGTTACGAAATCAATACAACTGATATTGTTTTGTAACGATAAACATTTATATTAAACGAATTCATAAGTATATGAGCCGTTATAAATAATAAATTGTGTGAGTAAAAGCGTCGATCCCGCGAGGATACGTTAATTATGATTAGCTATGAAAAAAATATTATCTCTAAAGATTTTCTGAATGGCCGATTGAAATAGAAAAATTAATAAAACTAAATTAATTAACAATTTAAAAAATCTAGGAATTTCGATTCACCATTACTAATCCTACATCAATTTCTTAATTAGATTTATTGTGTTTAATCCCAAATATTGATAGTGGAGTTTACCTAATGTAGTCATTAACCTCTTTTAAGTACTAACATATTATCCAAACAAATTACTTTTGTACATCTCTGTCAAGAAAGTCTAACTTGTCAAAATTTATTAAGCACAAATAATCTCACAAATCACTACAAGCTTATAGATATGTTTATCCTACAATTACTCATAGCATTTCATACAAAGGCTAAATTAATTTTTACCTTTCAGTCTCAAATTAAGTCTTAAGTCATGTAAATGATGGCCAAGCACTTAAATACTCAAAAATGTAAAAATAAATTACAAATAAATAAATGAATAGTAAATAATCATGCACTCATAGGTAGGTAAAATCATATCCTAAAGCAACAAAATTCATTTTTACCTAAAATAAAACTTTACAAAACAAAAGTTCCAGTTTTCTCAAACACACAAAAAAAAAAAAAAAAAAGATGAGAAAAACTCATTAAAATTATCACAAGTCTACAAAAAGAATCTTCTTCAAGTTTTTCTTTTGGGTTTGTAAAAAATAGAAATCTTACGCTAAAACTAAAAAAAAATCCTAAAAAACTAAGCAATAAAATTATTTTGAGTCTGGTATTATCCATCGAAACAATGTTTTGAGTCTCCGATATGATGATGCGACTATATCCATTACAACCCCAATGTGTTGAAGAGGAGTTTTGAACCATCCAAAAGTTGATGTCATACGCGACCACTGCCATTGCATGTTCAAAGTATTTTGACGCAATGTCACAATGAGAATTCCAATCTACTTCGACTTCAAGGGTATTGATTTCTCATTTAATTTTGTTAGTGTTAAAATATGTTTTTCAAAGTATTTAATTAAATGTAACATTTGACTATAATCTTGTTTGGTCCATTGAATAGAATAGTCTTAGATTGTATTGGAAAGAATAAGATAAAATTTTAGCTAATTCAATCTCATGTTTGATGTTGTGTTATTAAGATATGAGCCTTTCTGTAAAATTTTTTAAAATTTTGGTCAAATTATAATAAACTAACGGATAAAAATATAATTATTAAAATTATTTTCATCACATAAGAATTACATTTTGACCCCTTTTAAAAAAAATTATAATTTGACCCCAAATTTTATAATTTTTTTACAAATAGGTCCCTGAAGATTTTTATAATACGCAAAAGTTATGTTTAATCCGTGTATAATCCCCTTCTAAGGAAATTAAAGTATGGATTAGATAAGAGTTTATCCAATCCAATGCTTTAAAGGTATGTTTGGTACATAGGATTAAGGAGGATTGTATTTGATTAAATCTTAATACTTTATTTAGTGAAAAACTTCAGATGATTGGATCGGATTGGATAAGCTCTTATCCAATCCATGGTTGGATCCCCTTGGAAGGGGATTATGCAATTCCTTGCTAAAGAATGAGATTAAAAATAACCTTTGAACATAATGAAAATCTTCAAGGACTTGTTTGCAAAAATTTATAAATTTAGGGTCAAATTATAATTTTTAAAAGAAATGAGGGATCAAAATGTAATTTTTACATGACAGAAATAATGTTTGATAATTAAGTTTTTGCAACTCTAATTTTAAAAAAGAACAATTTGACCCAATTTTTTTTCAAAAATTTACAAATAGACCCTATCCTAATAAGACAACACCAAACGTGAAATTACATTAGCTAAAATTTTATCTTATCCTTATCTAATACAATCTAATCCAATTCTCTAAACTACCCTATCTAACGGTTTCCAATCCAATGCATCAAATGGGCCCTAAAGTTTTTCACCAAATAAAATATTAAGATTTAATCCAATCTAGTTTTCTCTAATCTTACGCACCAAACATGCCTTAGAGGTATAGAATTCTTATTAAATTTTATAAGTCGATAAATATATTTTTAAAAGTATTTAATTGAATTTAACGTTTAAAAATGATCTCATTTAACCTTCATGGACTTCCACTACCCGATCGTTTTGATTGGCATTGGTGCTTTCGGAGATGCAACCTTCCTCCCATTTTGAATGAAGGCAAAGTTCGCAAGTTTTTTTGTCCTTTTTTTATTATTTATATTGCATGAACTAATTGTAACTATTTAGTGGTGATAGCTATGGAGTATTGTAATCAATTTGATTTTCTTTCTAGGCTTTCATGTGTGATTTACCATGATCTATGTATACAGGTACGTGTTGTGCTATTTCCATGGCTGATTGCATCGGTATACGAGATTGTTTCGTAGAATGCTATTGTTGATCTCTAGTCACCATGAGAAATCATAAATTTTTACATGCAAATTCATCCCCTCACGTTCGTGTGCTGGTTATTTTCTTGAGAGAGCTATCAAATTTACTTTTCTGTATGACGTTCCGTAGGTATGCCCGTAGATTGATTTCCCTTTCATATGAGTTAAATTAAAAAATTTGCTTTATATGGAGTTAAATTATATATGATAGTTGTGATTCATGCTAAACTAATTTTTATAGGATTTAATATTTCCATTATCGGACGCTAGTAATTTACATTATAATCATTTTAATTCATTTTAATAGAAGTTATTTTTAAGGAACCAATAGTCGCGGGCTTTAGAATTGGATCAACTTTTAGCGGGTGGAAGTGGAATGCTTGAGTAAGCGTAGGTCGTTCAATAACTTTTTTCTTGTTGACTATCAAAACAACAACAAAAATGTTTTACCTTGTTTTGTTTTTCACTTTTTGGAACAAAAAAAAGAAAAAAAACATTGGTAACTGTACAATGCTCGGGTCGAAACAACGAGTCATGATTTGGACTATTGGGTTTGATAGGTTAGCAATTGGCCTCTTAGGGTCGGGTTAAAGTACTAGCTTATAACGAAAAATGTCCGGGTAATTAGCGGTGTTATTTGTAAAAATTTTAAACATAAAAGAGTTAATTTCCAAAATTTTTGCCATAATACACGTTTTTAAAAATAGTTAAAGTACATAAGAATTTTATTTGCCCTCAATTTTTTTAAAAATAATATTTTTTTAATTTTAATTTTATAAATTTTTGCAAATAGATGGTTAAATTTTTTTAACCCATTTTCAGTTAATGCACCTTACATCCCGACCTTGATAGTCAATCATGTCCCATCATCAAACCTCGAGACTAGTAATTGTCCGATACTAATATTATTTTTAAAACAGTGGACGTTGAATATGCTTAGAACTTATCACAAAAACTAATATAATTTTGCTGCCATAAAAACCAGTAACCAGTTTGCAACTACTTTTGTCGATAATAAAGACTTGGGTTTTTTTCATTGACTTTTTTTATCTTAAGAATAATTTTAGTTTTTATATTTATTCTATCCTTATTCTAGTTTACTAATAGTTTAAATAGTATTACATATAGATTAAGAAGAGGAATCTTCGTATTTAAAAAAAATTACTTGCCTTAAGAGGTATTTTACTGATTTTATAATCATAATGAGCGTTTTAGGCATCTGAATAATAAGAGAGGCAGGCCGAAAGTGTTATTTAGGCTGAATGCAATAGAGGTTTTGGGTATTCTCTTTTACAAAATACATATTATTGAGCATTACCTTGGTATTTTATAAAATTTAACAGGTTAAATATGACGTTAGGGTTCTTGCACTATTTTCAAAAACACAAGCGACAAACATTATATTTTGTAAAAACATGTAAAATATTTTTGGTATTTTTTTCTATAAATTAAACTCCATGACAACATTATTATTTTTTAATGGATCATAATTATGTTGACATCAAATAAAAACCTCATATTCTGTATTATGTCACTTCAAATTTTGTAAAAAGTAAAAACAATTTTTAAAGTAAAGACAAAAAATTGAAGAAAATTACACATCCCAAAAGAGGGGAAAAGGAAGGAAAACCGTAAACCATCCTAACTCGATAGCTCATGGTCAACCCATATGTTAACCTCTATTCCATTCTCATCATTATTAAGCTTGATAGAGGAACCACTTGGTGTATACATAAGATTTTAGACCTCTCACTTTGAACCTATTGAGCATATTTCTTTAATTTATGGATTTATTGATGAAGATGCTCACCCTTGTTTGCTTGATATGGAGTCGAAAATAATAGTCTGATTCTCCTAAATCATTTTGCATATACTTACAAAATTTATCTTAATAAAGGATTAATTACAAAAATTTGCCTTAACTATAATTCTTATAACACTATACCTCTACCCCTATCCTTCCAACCCGTGTAAACTTCAAAATATAACAATTGTTTTGCTAATTTAGGAAATATTAAAAAAAAATCCTCAGATTATGAATTTTGACATAAATGACACTATGTCATATAAATAATGAGGATTGTTGAATAGTTTAGTGAACTATTATGCTTGTGCAGTCATAAGAAAGGGAAAGAAGAGATGATTTTAAAATTTTTAGGCTTTTTAGTCTATTTTTTAATAATTAATATATTTACACTTAATAAAATTTTTAAATTCAAATTTAGATTGAATATTAGGATCTGTGCCCTAAGTAAAAAATATTTTATTTGTAATTGAGAGATTGTGGATCGAGTGAATGAATAGATTATAATACAAATACTTTATGTATTGATAGTGTTTCTCTTGTTATGTTCATTATACTTATTATACTCTTATAAAAACAACTAATCCATGACTACTATAAATAGATCTTGGTATTAGGTATATATGGAGTTGTTGACGGTTGTTTTTGTACCGTGTACTTTTGAAGGTCCAAGCTTAGGATCCTGTCTATAGATGTAAATAGGCTTGATATGTGGACCCAAGCCCACTTAAGAAACTCACGTGGGTCATGGTTTGGTAGGCCATAAGTAAGCAAAAAGGTTTTTTCATTTTGACCCAATCTAATTTTAATATCGATTAGGGAGATTAAATTAATTTGTTTAAAATTGAAAAAGTAATAAAGGAATCAACTCAATAGCCCATTTTTCACCCTTAGAAATCAGCTATTTAGCTATTCAAAATCTCAGGTCCAAAAAGCCCACAAATTGGACAAAGAATCCAAGTAAACCACAAAGCCTGCGCCTTTCGGACTTAGGGGCCTTTCTTCAAGTTTGTGCCCTTCTGACCTCATTGCTCTGAAAGAGTTTCCAATAGGTTTGCGTCCTTCAGATTATAATTGCTCTGAAAGTTGTTCTAAGATCTCCTTTGGGATGTGCCGCAAGGTAAACATGCAGATTCTTGGAAATCGCTTCCGTGGACCTCTGTGATATATCTCTAGCCTTTCTCTTTGAGAGACAACCAAACCCGATATTCCTCTAAGACACTACTAGCCATACTAATAGCTTTAAACCCTCAAGTGTAGCTTATCTTCAGTTGACATCTCCATCAACTTTTTCTCCCACCATAACTCATTCACGGTCAACTCCATCAACTTTTTCTCCCACCATATCTCATTCACCTATGGGTCTATTTTGTTCTTTTGGTCATGCGTTGCAAAGAATAGCAACAAAGTGGGCCTTAGGAGTCGTTTTCCTTCATATCATTTTGGACTTAGCCATCTCCATCATTCCATTGAAGGTCCTACCATCCTACTTCCATGAACTTTTCGAAGACTGCTAATCTTGTCAGAACTACCATCGACGAATCAAATACGTACACATGCACACCCCCGAAATGTCGTACCCTCTGAATCTTCTAAACCTTAACAAGATTTTATAAGCAGATAGATAGAATATCAAGGTTTGTAGTCTAAATTATATATAGTTTGTAGTTGGTGTATATATTTAGTTGGGCTTCTTATATATGATAAGATTGTAATGAGGATCTATGTACAATTAAGAAGTCATTTTGTCTGGGGCATGAAGTAGATTAACTCCATGGTCGACACATTAGTACAGTAGACCTAGAGGTAGTCATATACTGGACTAGACCCAAAGTGTAATTTATTTAATAATAATTCTGTTTCACTTAAATCAATTCATTTTGACAATCATCTATGTGTATTCTTAATCCTGAAATGGATTCATGACTCTACTTTTGTAGCTTGTATCTTTTAATATGCCAAAAATAGAAGTTTCAATGAACAAAGGCTCTATTGTTGGTATACTGGAGATGGAATTTATATTCAATAAGAGTATATGTAATCCATAGATATGGAATCCATACCTCTCTAATAAAAAGTCAATTATATCCCCGCACAAGGCTTATTCTAGAAATTGGAAAAGAACAAAAGCTTGGTCATCTGGATACATATGATTACCGGACGATTTTTTATTTGTATTGTTACCAATAGAATTTTTTAAATAAGTGAAATGATGGAACTTTAAGATAAAATAATTGGAAAGTAAAATGAAATTAAGTCCTTCTAATTATGGATAACCTATGGGGACACACTTATTATGAGAGGCCATTGACAAGATTAATAAATATCTAAAGTCTCGTAATACGGTATTTTATCAAGAGTTTAGCTTTGGGTCTTTGATGGAATAACAACAACGTTAATATTTAAACTAATAACTACTAAGGATTTAATTTATTTGTTATTATTAGAGCTTGATAATATATGTCTATTGGGTCCCGATGCTAGCCTACTAATTCCTTGACAAGTTGGATAAATGCAATTTATAACAGATGGTACAAAAGGTTGCGCATTACAGGCCATTGGGCCTATTAGTGTGTACGTCTACATTCCAATTGGATTGTATGGCACCAGGCACAGTCCATTTGGACTGGAGGCATCAACTTTAGTTGGAGATACAAGATAATTAGTTGTTTAATTAATTTTAAGAAAATATTTATTCGAATTAATTATTGGGATTTGGAATAATTAATTATTTAACTTTGTATTTGAATAATTAATTCAAATCTTAATTGTATTTGAGTTTGAATAAAAAGATAGTTAGTCCTAAAAAATAATAGTAAAACAATATATATATATATATATAGATATATATATATATATATATATCATCAACATGTATATGATGATAATTTAGCCAAGGATTAATACATAATTAAAATTTGGTATATTATATGTGAGTATCTAATTACTCTATCGTGTATAAAACTAATTTGAATTTTAAAGTTGATATAACATAAAAATTTTAATTATCAAAAGAAATAAAATAAAAATTTCTAAAAAATTATAAAAAATAATATTTTCTTTCACTTTCATGTAACTACATAGGGGTAAGTTGATAGTGTAATCGTTCAGTAAATTGTCCAACAGTTCTCATTATTTATATGATATTATATCATTTATGTTAAAATTATAATTTGAGGAGTTTAATTATTTTTTTGTTTTCTTAATATTTTACAGATTGAGAGAACAAGCATTATGTTTTAAAGTTTGAAGTACATAGCGTTATAAGGACTATAGTTGAGGCAGAATTTTTATGATTAGTCCTTTAATTAACATTGTTATTTTAAAAGAAAGCGGGTGTCTGTTTGTCCATTTTAAATTCATTTTGAAGAAGAAATTTGCTAAAGCTTTTCACACCATACTATTTACTAAGCTTTTTCACATTATACACACACACATGTATATGAGCTTTTTTCAAACGTTACGAAGCTTCTTTTTATTGAATAAAAATCATAATTTAGATGCTTTACATTATGAAAGCCAGATAAATAATCTAAAAAAATTTATTTAAATGCTTTTAATAATAATTAACTTTTGCCATCAATAAAAAGTAAATTCTATTGCAATTAAAAAAACATCAATTTAATTAATTTTCATTTTGTAACTTCTCCATAATCCATTGTGTAAATTACTTATTGTACCAATCTCAATCTACAGTTGACATTGGCGGCAATACCAAAGACAACCAATGATGAATTGGAGGCACAATGTGACGACCAAACTACTTGGATTGTTACTTAACACATTTCTTTTACTTAAACTTGCTTACTTAGTTAAAAAAGTATGAAATAAGTTTTTTTTAAAAAAAAAAACTTAAAATTTATATTGACATATATATTATTCCATACATGCTAAAAATATTTATATAACTTGTTTCATTCCTACATTAAAACTTTCTTACAAAACATTGTTCACCATCATTACTATAATAGTCATAATGTAACAATTACAGTTTCAATTCAAAACAGCAGAACCTTTTTTTTTTGTAGCGATATCTACACCCTTATCTATGCAATCACCCAATGGTCATTGCCAACTCAATAATAAAGTCTATTCCAGCCTCTTGACTAGTTTTCCTACAATATAAAATAACTAGGTAAACTATTGCTCAGTAAGTCCAAACATAGCCTTCAAAATAATTTCTTCCTATATGCATGTTCCAATTCGACTTACTTATGAATTTTATTTATTCATTTCCTAACTTTAACCTGAACTAGGGGCCAAGTATATGTACCAAATGCATATAAGGCTCATCGTAACACCAAGATTATAACATAACTTAAAACTTCCCTTAGGTTGGGAGGCCATGTTATTTTATCTGGTGAATCATTTTACCAGTCCTTTAAATTACAAGGACATGCCATTTTATGATACTTAATAACTTTAAACAAGTGCATGACAAATGCATTTCATTAAATTGAATAAATAATATATTTGAAAGCCTTTTCGTCCACGCTATAGATGAGGTTTGAAACTTATTTGGATTTCACAGCGTATCCAACTAAACCATTTGTCCTTTAGTTGGTTTCAATCGCCCTGTTAGGACAAAACTTGTTATTAGCTAACTTTCTTTTTTATTGACCCATTTGTTGATAATGGGTTATAAAGGTTAAAACGGTTAGACTTATCTATTGACGTGTCATTATTGGTCTGCTTGAAACTTGAGTATTATGTGACTAAACTTCTAATTTAACATTGCCATCCCGATGCTAATGGGCTGTGGACAAATTTCCCCTAAAGGAGCATTTTCTTAATACAAATGTTTCGAGGTCTGTTCAAAGTGTTCTTACAAAAAAACATGACTTTGCCCTTGATGAGTCTTTAAGAGCATTTTGAACTTGCTTAGTCAAAAACTCACATTTTCTTATTATTCAAAATGATGTGGAAAAATCTATGGATCGGTTTTCTTTTGCGAAAAAATCCATTTTATCAAAGTTTTATTGTTTTGGACTATAATATGAAAAAGTTAGATGATGATGCCCCCGAGACCAAAACCAACCATTTTAAACCATTGAGCTTGGTTTTTTTTTTTTTTTTTTACAAGGATCAAAACTCTCTAAAGTACCCGAGTCAAAATATTTTTGTTTTGAAACATTTTCCTTTAGGCACCATTTTATCAAAATTTCGTGATTAAAACTCGTAAATTGATTACTCATAATCCAAATGAAATTTTCGCAAACCATCCTTAATTCTCAATAGTTTTGACAAGTTCTTTGTGTTTTAACTTTTTTCAAATTCTAACTATACAGTAGGGTTTTTGGTTGTTTTCCAAAACTGTCCCATAAGACATAAACCTTTCAATTTGATCTCCTTGGAATTCTACAAACTTTGTTCATGTAAATTGTTAATCTCACTGTTTTGGAGAAATCTTCGTTTTACTTGGAAAGTAAATTGGCCTCTAAGACCACCAAAATCACCACTTTTTGAAAATATATTAAAAATTTGTTTGAAAGCAAAGTTTTTAAGCTTTGATTTTAAACATCAAAACCTTAGTTCTAGCATCCATCATCATCATCATAATGCATAAAACTCATCACATAACCATGCCATAAAGTCCACTCAATATGTCATCGTCCATACTCTACACAAACATAAACAAAACTCAAAAAACACAAAATTTCAAGGATAAGGTTAGGATTTACCAAAGGATCTTTCAAGTTCTTTCATCTTCCACAAAAAGGCTTGAACTTAGGTAACTTTCCTTGATATAAACCATGACAAAAACCCCCATCAAAACTCTTCCAAAAAGCTAAAAAAAACACAAAAATCTATAGGAGAAAAGTTGGGAATTTTAACTTAAGTGCCAAATATTGAACTAGAGCACTTGAACTTGAATTAGAAGTTGTTTCTAAGTTAAAATTTGAAAAATATTTGAGAGATCAAGGGAGGGGGTTGCAGATTATAGAGGAAGAGAAAAATGAGTTTTGTTTTCATGATATGCATGAAAATAATGAAGACAAGTGATACTTATTACTTAAGCCCCTTTTCTGCAATTTTAAATAATTTTTGGGCTTGTTTGAAATTTTAAATCTTTGTCCCCATCACTCATTATGAAACCGGTTTGTCATGGGTGATATAGCCAAAATTTTCACCTTCCAAGTATGACTCGGTGGGTCATATAACTTTTTACATAGTGTAAATTTATAATACATTATTTTCTATATTGTCAATGTAAGTAGGGCCGACAATTTCGAATACGACACGATGACATAATATGAGAACGACACGAGATAAATGGGTTTGGCACGTACGTATATTAATTGGGCCATAAATAGGTTGGCACGAATAACACGAAAATAAATGTGTTGGATTCGTGCTAGCACGTTTAACACGCTTTTACACATTTAATTAAATGTGCAATAAACGTGTCAACACGACACGTTTATAACCCATTTATAGCACATTTCAACTTAAAAAATAAAAAAGATAAAAAAGTTTCATAATTTTGAAGTTTATAGTCCATTTATAGCAT
>CAMOHE010046321.1:0-32191 GCA_946598075.1 Artocarpus hirsutus | reverse complement strand
TTATAGCATATTTTTATAGCCCATTTATAGCACATTTAAACTTAAAAAATTTTAAAGTTTAAAGCCCATTTAAACTTAAAAAATAAAAAAGATAAAAAAGTTTCATAATTTTGAAGGTGCAAGGATTCGAACCTTGCACCTGAGGTGTGCAAAGTTTAAATCTCACCGCCAATTTACCACCATATTGTATGAATATTTGTTGTCAAATAAGGGCTTTTAATATATTTATTGTAGTTTTATACTTTTATTGTATTAAAAAAAAAATTCTTGAGTTTGCGAATCCTTGCACCTGTAGTGCATGCAAAGTTTAACTTTCTTCATATTCACCGCTATGCTTCACGTTTGTTTGTTGCTAAATGAGGGCATCTTTATATTTATTGTAGTTTTATGGTTTTGAAATTTTTACATTCCCAAAGTCCCACATCGAAAGAGAATGAGAGCCTCTCCCTTATTCTCTTTTATATAAGACGGCTTCCTTTGCAGCAATAGCGTGAAATACTAATTGGGAGCTCCTTTAATATACCTTGGGTTCAACTTTCAAGGTGGGCTCCTGTGAGCTCTTTAAAATGAATGCAGTTTAAACATTTAATGATTGATTTGGACACTAAACTGAGTTTAGTTTGTAATTTAGGAGGGAAAGTTATAAATAATTAATTTTCGCTCCAAAACTTAGTTTAGTTTGTAATTTAGGAGGGAAAATTATAAATAAATAATTTGAGAGTGAAAATTATAAATAAATAATAATAAAATATATTGTAAAAGAGTTTTATTTTAATTAGTAAAAATTTTATACAAAAAAAATTTTATAATAGGTGTATTTTAATCGTGTCGTGTCGTGTTACACATGTTATAGATGGGTCGTATTCGTGTTTGTATTTTTGACACGTTTATTAAGCGTGTCGTGTTCGTGTTGAGTTTAATTGTGTCGTGTTATAAACGTGTTGACACGAACACGACACGTAGCACGAATTGCCAGCCCTAAATGTAAGATTGTGGATATATTTACTTTAATATTCTAAAATTACACTGACTGACTTTTTACTCATATTGACTAATTCCTAACACAGTATTTCATCTATCTATGTTTGCACTTTATCGATATAGTTACACTGTACTGTGTACTATTTATTTTTGTATCTCTTTATACTATATTTCAACAATTATTGGATTGTAGACACAAAAATATTTACCAGTTTAACTGACTAACAAACTGACAATTCTTATACTATTTTGAACCATGGCATGATTTTTTTACTATAATTAGTAAATATATTCTTCATAGATTTATGTCACAAAAATAATAATTAATATGACATAAATATTATCTTAAGAGTATTTTATAAATTTTTGAGTAATTAAACTCGCAAAATTTGAACATTTAAAATACTCTACTTTGCACAAAATCACATTAATATTTCTCATAAATATTTTTCATTTTATTGTAATTATATAAAATACAATTTATTGAAGAAAATTTATTTATTTAAATCTGAGTTAATTCTAGATTTAAACTGACGAATTTTCTTGAACATTACACAAAATATAATAGAAAAACCAATGTTAATCTAGTAGATTACTCTAGCTATTAGTAGTGGAAACTTGTAGTTGTTGTCTTTCCGGTGACGTTTGATGAATAGTAGATGCTTTTTGGGAACTACTACAACGATGTCAAATGAATACCTGGTAATGATCTAGTAGGAGAGCGTTTAGCAATATCATTCCAACTATTAGTGATGAAGCCAAAAAATTTTGTAAGCTGGGGCTAATAGCTATAACAAAATTTTAATTATTAAACTCAATAATTATTAATGTTTTACATGTATGATGGATTTTCATGTCTTGAAAATATTATATAATAGTCTTATCGAGGCCGTTGAAAATATCTTTTTAATATAAATAAGCAAAATATCATTCATCAACTAATCTTGTGTTCAATTGCTAGCGGAGTCTTCGCAACATTCATGGTAAAAAGTACCTTCTCTTTAGTAGCAATAACAAACAGTATTTAGTGCTAATGTCAAAGTCAGTAAACTAATGGATAGACCGTTTTCTTTTTCTTTCTTTCTTTTTTTTTCTTTAATATAAAACCTTTGTTGCCTAACGTACTTGAGTGAATGAGAGAGAATACGAGGGGTTTGTTTGCGCCTGGCGTGCAGAGTATGATGTATTCCTTTTTGTTTATATTTTGTTCGTTCTTAATTTCTCAACAAGTGAATACAAGGTATTAGGCATTAATGCATTAGGCTTCATATTGCTCATTGGGCTTGTGAATTTAGGCTTCAAATTGCCTGTTGCGTAACCCCCCAACACGTGAACACATTAAACTTTGGTTGAGCTTTGGTTTTGTTGCTTTGATTAGTGAGGGCTTTTGTTGTATACATTAACTTAATATACTTATATATAATAACAGAAAACGAAACGTTCAGGGGGCCTGGTCCTACAATAGCTTTGTCTCTACCAACTATATAGTTTCAACTGTTATACTGTAAAGCTCTCATATGTTACCGTATAAAGTAAAAATAGGCTACAATGTAAAGCTTTCATATGCTACACAAAATTAATTCTACCTGCATTGCCAAGCACACTCTACATTACTTGTCGATAAGCAAAGGGATAATTTCATAAAAACTCATTTTGTCGGCATTTGATCGATTTTTGAGTAATAGCTGGACATCATAATATGCCTTCTTTTTGTTACATTCCTAAAGTTTACTCCTCTAACTAATGTTTTACTTTTCCTGAAGAGAAATTTTGAAGAATGTGACATTAAAACTTCACTTTCGGATCTATGCCATGAATATTGAAGTTATGGATTAGTCCGAATACATGCAAAAGTTGTGGCATGCCTCTTAATCAGCTGATATCTAATCCTTTTTTACAATTAGGCTTGGAGTCCATTTGGGATATAGGTTGTGTTTCCACTTTTAAGCAGTAAAAAATGGTTAATTGGGGACTTTTTAATCAGTATTTAGATAGTGCATTGAAAAGAGCTTTTGATTTTAAAAGAGTTTTTGAGCCTATTTAGTTAAATAAGTAAAAAGCTTTTATATTATTATAAAAAAATACAATACAAGGGTATGGATGTATTATGAAAAGGAAAGTCTGAGAAAGTAAAAGAAAGTGAAAGAAAATGAAAGAAAGTAAAGGAAAATCTGAGAGAAAATATTTCTGGTAATTTCAGTTGTATTAAATCGTGTGTTGTATGAAGTCACTGAACAACTTAAATACTACATAATAACAAACTAATCAAACCTATACAACTATGCCACGTGTACTGCTTAAGCTATCTAACATCATCAGCTAACTCTATCTCTAACATCCTCCCTCAAACTTAAGGTAGAAAGATTTTCTATCCTAAGCATGTGTCTGAAAGAATTGAATTGCGCTGATGGAATTGCTTTGTGAAAACATACTGCAATCTGGTCAGCTGCAGGTATATGTTGGACTTCCATTTCGTTCTTTATCCCTTTTTCTCTAACAAAATACAAATCCAACTCTATATGCTTCGTTCTTACGTGTTGGATTGGCTGATAACAGTACAGTACTCAAATTATCACACCATATCAAAGGAGGTTTAGGCAAAACAACTTTCAATTCTGACAGTAAATATTTTATCCAAGTTAGCTCAGCCACTAAACTTACTAAGCTGCGATATTCAGCCTCTGTGCTTGACCTTGAGACTGTTTGCTGCTTTTTGGACAACCAAGATACCAAATTATCTCCCAAAAAAAAAAAAAAAAAAAAAACACAATGACCTGAGGTGGAACATCTGTCATTCGGATCCGCAGCCCAGTTTGCATCACAGTACCCAACCAATTCAATGGTCATGTTGGTTTCTTGAGACGAAGGCCATGTTGCATTGTTCCTTTCAAATACCACAATATATGTTTAACAGCCTTCCAATGTTCTTCTGTGGGACAATGCAGATATTGACACACCTTCTTAACACTAAAGGATATCTCTGGTCTTATGATGGTCACATGCTGCAATGCCCCAACCGTGCTCCCATGGAGTTGCAAGTTTTCAATCCGTAGTCCTTCGGTGCTGTTGAGTTTGAGACCACTTATCATAGGTGTTGAGTACCGACGAGACTTAAAAAACGCATATTTTTTAAAGTTTAAATCAATTATTTTGTATTAATATTTATCGTTAAATTCTTTAATTAATAGCAATTAAGTGACAAACAGTATTTTAGTTTCTTAGTATAAAAATATGTTTAATTATAAGTTTTTAATATGTTTTTATGTTTAGTAATATTTTGGGTAATTTTTAAAATCTTTTTGTAAGTAAAATATTAGTAGGTGTTGAGTACTGACGAGACTTAAAAAACGCACATTTTTTAAAGTTTAAATCAATTATTTTGTATTAATATTTCTCGTTAAATTCCTTAATTAATAGCAATTAAGTGACAAACAGTATTTTAGTTTCTTAGTATAAAAATATGTTTAATTATAAGTTTTTAATATGTTTTTATGTTTAGTAATATTTTGGGTAATTTTTAAAATCTTTTTGTAAGTAAAATATTAGTAGTTTAAAATTAGTCAAAACCATAAAAATACTAAGTAGTAATTTTATTTTGAGTCTTAATGCATTTGATAGTATGTTTTAAACCAAAAGAGACTAAAATTTTATAAGTTTGTAATTATTTTTATGTGTTTAATGTAAAATAAATATTTTTAAAATTATTGTAAATATTATCTTTATAAAATAATTATTTTGTTTGAATTTTTTATTTTTAAATTTAAAATCTAATAGAAAAACAAAGCAAAATAACACTAACACGAGCAAAAAATCAGACAATAAATGTCTTAAAAATACAAAAAGATTCGAATTTAATCTAGAAATGGACACGTGGTGCACTCTTGTTCGTCGGATTGCATTCGCCGTGGACCGTTGGACCGCGAAAAACGTGTTGGCCACTGCGGCAGCCACTAGACAAGGCCGCCAAAGTGGGTCCTGCATGTCAACTGTCTCCTTAGATCGCGTACGGTCTGTCCTGCGTGTCCTCGTCTTGTTAGCCGTGCGATCTTAAAACCAAGACTGATCCAACGGTCATACATCTTAGTCCCATCTGGCCCAGTCAGTCCCATTTGTCAAAACATTTCTTCAACGTTAGGATCGCGTGATTGATGCTCCAGATCGGGTCTCACTGTTTCCTCCCGCATTATGCCACAGTGGATCTCGGCCGAAAATTTGTGTTCTTCAGAACGGAATCTTGGAGAGAAAAAGAAGAAAAGAAAAAAAATTAAAAAAAAGCTTAAAAGTCAAATTAAGTTGAAAAATGTCAGGAAAAAATAATGAAAAAATTATAAAAAAAACAAGATACATTAGTTTTTGACACCCCCTATAAAGACGGGTTCTCAAAACTCGTTGTAGCAGTCCTTGCAGTGTAAAACATTACTGTTCAGTTTTAGTTTGGTTGTCAGTTTTCAATTTTTAGTTTAAGTTTTTGTAAAATATTTCTCAGCAAAAATTATGCTCAATAATATTTCTAATATTTTTTTTTAAATATGTCTTTTTAATTTTTCTTTTTAGTTAAGATGAGAGGGGGAAACTCAGACAAAATCAATTTAAATATTTTTAGTTTTTCTTAGTTTTCTTAGCTGTTATAATGTCAAAATATTTTCTAGAAAACTTAAAATTTTAATATTTTTTTAGCTAGAACTCTATCAAAATTCTGGTTTTGATTTTTCGATGACATAGACTAAAATAGATAATGCTTGGGAGGAACTTGATCAAATGTAGATAAAGAATGACTCAGTAAATGTTTAACTTTTTTTTTTTTAATTTTAGTTAAGTTATGTTGAAATTTTGTCCGTTTATTAAGATGAATTTTTGGCATTATAGACAATGAAATGGCATAGTACATGCTTGGTAATGCTTGATTTATTGTCAACGTAGGATAGCATAATGCATTTTTAAACCAATTAATAAATAATTAAAAAAACTAAAATTTGTTAAAGTTAATTGCTAGAACAGAACCTTTGAACCTTAGTTCTATGATAATTACTGTTTTATCCCTTTTAATTTGTTGTTATTATTGTTGTTATTTTGTTAAAGTTATTTTGAATTAATTACACTTGTTGTTAAAGTTTCATTTTAATTTAAGTTGTATTTCTTGTTATTGAAATTCCATAACAACGAAATTCTGAAAATAAAAAATACTGTAAAAATGTGTAAAATATTGTGAAAATATATTCTAAATAATAATTATTAATCCTCATATTTTTCGACTTTTAAATAAATAAAAAGTTAATATAATAAATATACTAAAACTAAACAAAATCTTTCCCTATGAATTTGACCTCGGATGCACCGAGTATTTATTACTTGAGACAACCTTATATTTAGTGTTGTATCGGATCATATTAAGACCAAATAACCCTTTTAAATGCTGCATCTTCACCTTTTGAAGAAGATCATGTACATACTTTGTCCGTGATAAATGCAACCACTGATAAGCGTGTAACTTGAATTCCCAGGAAATAAGATACCTCTCCTAGGTCTTTAAGAGAAAATTCTGTGTTGAGTTGGCTAATAAGCTGAGAAACATTCTTTTCATCGCTTCCTTTCACCAATATGTCATCAACATAAACTAAGACATATGTCGTTTGCGAGGAAGTAACTCTTAAAAACAATGATTGATCTGACTTTGCAGAACTAAATCCATATTTCAACTAGGGTTTGTGTAACTTATCAAACCAGGCTCTTGAAGCTTGTTTAAGTCCACATAAGGTATTGTCTAGTTTGCAAACAAGATGGGATTTGTGTGGACCAATGAAACCTTGTGGTTGTTCAAGATACACTTCTTCTTGCATCTTGCCATTAAGAAAGGCATTATTTACATCCAACTGCTTAATACTCCAGCCTTAAGAAAGGGCAAGAGTAAGCACAATTCTGATTGTAGTTGGTTTGCCTCCTGGAGCAAAAGTCTCACTAAAGTCAAAACCTGCTTGCTGATGAAAATCCTTAGCCACTGACCGTGCTTTGTACTTCTGTACACTCCCATCCGGGTTTTCCTTAATCCCGAAAACCCACTCACAACCAATAGGTCTTGTCCCTGCAGGCAATTCCACTAAAAACCAGATTTTGTTCTTAAGCAAGATTTCATATTCACAGTGCATAGCTTTCTTCCACTCACTTTGATGTAAAGCTTCTTCAACAGAACCTGGTTCTTTTACGGCAACAACATATATCTTGGGTTTAAAGATACCAACTTTAGACCGAGTCAGCATATCATGAGTGTTGCCTTCAGCAGGATCCACACGCCTCCGCCGAAAGGGTTTGAGCCTGCATTAACCAAATCAGAACACACCTGCTGAGCAGGAGCATTAGTCACATCAGCAGTAACAAAAGGCAAATCAGTAATGGAAACAGGTTGATCACTTAAGCTTATAGAAGAGTCTGCCTGAGTCTGAGTTGGGGGTAAGACATGAGGTGAAGCTGAAGGAAAAATAGGAGAAGCAGAAGAAGATGACATAGAAGGAGACAAGGAGACTCGTTTGGACTAAGGAAAGAACTTCTCATTAACAGAACATCTCGGGAGATATACAACCTGCCATCAGAGGAAAGACACTTGTAGCCTTTATGATTTAAACTATAGCCAAGAAAGGTACATTCAACACTAAAACTGGAGTTTGTTTTTGTTATGAGGACGGAGATTTGGATAGCAAGCACAATGAAAAGGTTTAAGAAACTTATAATCTGGTTTAGTTTTGAACAAAACCTCAAGAGGACTTTTGAAGTGAAGAAGGGGAGAGGGAAATCTGTTGGAGAGATAAACAACGGTTAGAAAAGCTTCATCCCAGAACTTATGGGGAAGTGAAGTAGCTGCCAACAAGGAAAGACCATGTTCAACTACAGACTGATGCTTTCCCTCAGCAATACCATTTTGTTGCTGAAAGTGAGGACAAGAAACAAAATGAAAGATGCCATGAGTAGTTAGATAATGGCCTATACTCCCCACCCCAGCTGGTTTAAATACACTTAATTTTGGAATTAAATTGAAGTTCAACCTGTGTTTTAAAGTTGATAAAGGTTTGAAGAACTTATGATTTACTTCTAAGCAAGTAAATCCATGTAAATTTGGAAAATGCAATAAAATGAACATAATAGTGGTAGCCACTATTAGATTGAACAGGAGCTCGGCGCCACAAATCAGAGTGCATCAATTGTAAAGAAGCATCATAAACTGTTCCAGTCAAAATATAAGGCAGGCGATGTATTTTGCCAAGACAACAGGAGGAACAAAAAGGAGTCATTTTATTAACATGAGGAACATTACGTTATGTCATTACATGTTTGACAACAGAGATGCAGGATGGCCCAATCTAAGGTGCCACAAATCAAACACGAAGTTTAGAGTATTATCTGTGCAAGAAACATTTTGAGATGTGACATTATGTACAAGACTAGGATTACAGAAGGTATTATGGGAAGGACTAGAATAAGTAGACTCAGAAGTGGCAAGGGAACATTGAGGCTGAGTTGGCTTGAAAGGCATATGAGAAGGATTAAATGCATAAAGTCCATCTTTAACCTTCCCAGCCAGCAAAGTAGCTTTGGTGACCTGATGTTTGACAAAACATGAATTAGGATGGAATTCAAAAAAGACATTATTATCTTTTGCAAATTTAGAAACTGACAACAAATTCTTTGTAATGGCAGGAACATGAAGAAGATAATTCAAAGACTAAGATTTAGATGTGTAAGGGGACAAGAAAGCAGACTACCCTATATGTTTAATGGTTAAACCATTACCATTTCCAACATGCACTTTGTCACTACCAGTGTAATCAGCTCATTGCATCAGGTTTGAAACGTCAGGTGTAACATGGTTCGAAGCGCCAGAATCCTCGACTTCGTTCAATTGAAGATGCCACATTTGGAATTCCGAGCAAAGATTTTCTTGAATGGGAGCAGCAGGATCAACTCCTCATATCCTGGCTCTTGTCTCCGATCTCTGAGAGTGTTCTTCCTCGTCTTGTTGCATGCGATTCTTCATTTCAGATTTGGGAGAAATTGGAGGTATATTTTGCCGCTCAAACTAGGGCGAAAATTCGTCAATTCAAGACTCAGCTCCAGAACACCAAGAAAGGTTCGATGCCTATTGATTCTTATCTTTCGCAAATCAAGAATTGTGTTGATTCTCTTGCTTCGGTTGGATGTAATATGTCTGTGAAAGATCATATAGATGCAATTCTTGAGGTTTTAACTAGTGACTATCAGCAATCCATAACCCTTGATCGCTGAAACAATTTGTTGTTTCCAGATCAAGAAATTTTTGCTATCAAGTTTCACCGACAAAGAATGATGGAAAGAAATTGGAACAAATTTAGCAGTTGCAGAGGAAGCCAAAGAAGAAGAAGGAAGAGAAGAGTGTTGAACTGGATCTATAAGCACAGGATCGTTCAGCTTCTCCATGATCGAAGCTTGATGCTCTCATACCATATTATGAAAGGGACAGTCCCAGAAAGTAAAAGAAAGTGAAAGAACATGAAAGAAAGTAAAGGAAAATCTGAGAGAAAATATTTCTGGTAATATCAGTTGTATTAAATCGTGTATCGTATGAAGTGTCATTCTACAGCTTAAATACCACAGCAGCATAGTAACAACCCTAACAGATTCTAACAGAATTTGAAACGTCGCAATAACAAACTAATCAAACCTATACTATTATGCCACGTGTACTGCTTAAGCAATCTAACATCATCAGCTAACTCTTTTATCTCTAACAAGATGAATTTTTTAATTGTTATTTTACAACTAGAACCCTAAATAGAAAAAGCTTTTCATAAGCTCTTATGTATTTTTTACGTAAGCACCAAGAAAGTCCCTTGTTATATAAGAGCTTACCAGAGTTAAAAGTCTAATCTTCTTGTACACGTTTCAGAGCAATTATTAAGCTAAATATATTAAACGCTGCTTATTTGAAGTCATTTCAAACAAGCTTGATATAAGTAACTTAAAAGGGAATTTTCATAAATCAACTTTCAAAAACTTGCTGTTTTAAAATGTCACACATGTTTAAGTGTGACATAATTTAAACCTGTAGCATGATTGATAGTGTGGCACAATTCTTTTAAGTGTGACGTATTGAATAATTAGTTTTAAAAGTGTGGCATAAAATATTACTGCGGTGTTTAAAAACGTGAGCTAGAATCAAAACTTTTTGTTGTTATGGTGTAAAACTCTCACATGCTTAATTATCAAGCAAAACATACTACGGTGTATAAAACGTTCACATGCTATAGAGTTTTCAACTAAAATTGATTCAATTATTGGTTCTAGCTAATACTTCGAAGCACCCTAGTAATTTGCACAAATAACTCCAATTTCTAGGTTTTTCTCAGCTACAGCTGTGAGGGCAATTTCGTGAATTTACAATCAAACCGGAAAATAGAACTGCTATTCTACCGAAAGCGTACCGTCGATTGTTCGCGCCAGAGATCAGAGCTACCGGAGGCTCGCAGTCCCCTCTGGTTCTTAAGCGCTGTAGGTCATAATTTTCTCTCCTTGCTCGGTTGAAACAAATACGACGCCGTTTTTGCTGGGATTGGCCGTTATTCCCAGTAGTTGAAAACTTTGCTTTGCTTTTGTTTGCGGCACTACATTTTGTTAATTTTTGATCATTCTTAGCTTTTCTTTTTTAATAAACAATCTCTACAATATTAAGTCTCTAATTGGGAAAAACAAGCCGAATTAGTCAGTTTAGTGCCAATGTCGGAAAGTCCTACGACGTGTGAACTGAATATTGGAGGTTTCTTAAGTGAAGGTTTTACTTTTATTTTTATTTTTATTTTATTTTTGATGAATGTGAGGGGAGAGGGGAATATGTTGGTTGATGTTAAAAGCCTGATAATTTAGTATATTATTTATGTGATAGAAATATGTACATGGAGACTTAGAAAATTTGCTTGAATTTGTATGTGTGGGAAATTCGATTTTGATTTTGCTCATGGGCTGAGGACACCAATTGGGTTTTTATTTTTTGGATTTTTTTTTCGATTTTTGAAGGGATTTATTTTTTGGATATAGATGCATTAAGTTGGAGCAAATGGAATTTAGTTTTGGTTGCATGTTGGATTACTAAGTTCAGCTTGAACAAATAGCAGGACCGAGGGCTAATGTTATATACAATTGTTAGATACAAGTTCACATTTCGGAAATGAAGCACTTGGCAACCAAAAATCCTCTCTGATGTTTAAGATCTGAGTTGTTTGTACATAGAGAAGGTTGAAATTTCAGAAGCTTCTTTACTTATATACTCAAAAGTCTTACTTAAAGTAGCGGTTTTCACAAAGTTTGCGCTTCATATCAGTGACTTTGAATCTGGCCTAGGATGATAACCCATTTTATGTCCTACCCAAACTTGGCATGGCTTATGTAAAAACATGCAGTTTCATTTTTCCTAGAACTAGAAGTGACAACAACATAACTTTTGCAGGATCTAAATTATGGCGAGGAGAAGTCATGTGCCCTGGCATCCAAATGATTTCCGGGGTTTCCATGATCGCCCTCGGCCTATGATGAATCCAGGACCAGTACCCCTGCCTTTTCATCCTGCTGCCTTGGAAGAAGAACTTGAAGTACAACGGAGGGAAATACAGAGGATTGTTGATAAGAATCGGCATGTGATTGATGAGAATTCACTTCTTCGAAAGGAATTGAGAGCTGCAAAAGACAAGATTCACAAATTGGATCAGCTCATACCGACTCTAAGCGCTGAGAAAGAGGCACAAAAAAGAATTTTGATGGAGAGAGGATTCAAGCTAGAAGAAGAATTCCGTGCCACCAGGCATTTAAGGGCAGAGGTTGTCGAGTTGAGAACTGAAGTTCAGAAACTAAATGCTTCACGACAGGATTTGTCTTCCCAAGTCCAGGGCCTCACGAAAGACTTCAATCAGTTGAAAGCTGAGAATCAGTGACTCGTTTCCATGAGGACCGACATTGACGTGCTGCGTAAGGAGCTTGTTGAGGCCAGGTTTGACATTGAATCAGTTCTTTATTACTTTCCAGTCTATTTTGGTTATCTTCCATTTTATTTGAGGTAGTTTAGCACGTACTATTCAGGATAGAGTGATTGCCTTTAACTTGCCAAAAGCTTTGCCTTTCCTCATAGTTAAAAGTGTCAGTCCCTGTGTGTTTAGGAGGGTTTATGAGCATAAAAAACTAGCCAACGAAGAACTAGTTGAGCAGAAGCAAGCAATGGAAACGAACCTTGTTTTCATGGCTCACGAAATGGAGAAGTTTCAAGCAAAGCGGCTTAATGCAGAGGGAAAAACTGAGATGCCAGGTAGTCTCCCTTTCCATCTCTCATCTTAACCTCATGCATAAATTAAGATCTTTAAAACCTGTAGAAAGTGTTTTTCAGACTTCTTCTTCTTCTTCTTCTTTATACATCTAGGTTTGGGGGCTATGAGATGTTGAATGGAAGCCTTGAAACGAGATATCCAGGTATAGCATTTGGTGGTTCCTATGACAGTGCTTGGGGACATTAGGATAATAGTGACCTCCCTTGATCGTAAAACATGCGCTGAAACATTCCTGCATTGGCTTTCTGTTTGCAGACCTACCTTCTTGTTTACTTAGAATGTGAGATTCGACTGGTAAGCAAAGTCTGTAATTACAGCAAAGAATAAAAAAAGATAGAATGTCTATATGTCCATTTCATGTTTATAGCTTAAGAGTATCTGCAACCAGAAGGCTTTGAGAGGCAAGTTACTTTGTTCATATTAAAAGAGATGTATTGCTATTAATTTTCTTTCCTTCTTTCTTTCTTTCTTTCTTTTTTGAATGGAAATTCAGAAATTTTATCAATCACTTGGCAAATCATCAAGTACAAAGCGACCTATAAAGCGAGGGATACACATAAACCAAATAACATCAACTGAATTGAAAAGAGTATGACTAGCTAACGAATGGGCTATAAAATTCCCATCTCCAGAAATGTAGCAAAAAGTGCCACTACGAGCTTGTAAGGATGCACTTCTAATGTCTCCCACAATATTGGCTGCGGGGGCTTTAATTGGATGATCCATGACTGCTTTCATCGCATTAATAGCGTCAGATTCCACAATCCACTTCATAAAACCATGAGAAATAGCAAAGCCTAACTCCTTCACGAACGGGCTATTGGCTATGTGGGAGAGAGAACCGTCCCAAAATTGGAATAGGTGCAGCCGATTTAATTATCCCATCGCAATCTCTAATAGCCACTCCAATACCAACATCATCTATATAGGACAAAACAGAGGCATCAACATTTACCTTAACAAAACTCACATCAGGGGGCTTCCACCGTGTCATAGAGAGTAGGATAGGACCAGGCTTGTCCTCATGCAACATAATGCAAGTTTTCTAATCACCAAAAACACGGTTTGCTCTTTCAATAAATGCTGAAGGACTCTGCAACTTTCCTTCAAAGACTTCGGAATTTCTAGCAATCCAGATACTCCAGCATATCATACAAAAATGCTCAAATTCCTCCACTTTAGCCTCTTTAGTAGTAAAAAGGCAAAGGAAGCTAAAAGGACCATCCTTGAAACTTTTAATTGCTTCCCACAAAGCACTAGAAAACCAAACCTCCCTTGCAGCCATGCACGTCCAAAAAGCATGAGTAATGTCTTCATTGGAGTTGGGCATTGAACGTCATCACGGGAAGCTAGGTTCTTTTTGACCGCTAGAGCATCATGGAAGGCCCGCTACATGTGTATCTTGATCTTGCTGGGAATTACCATGAAACAGATAAAGATGGCTCGAGCTCTCACAACCACCCCTCCTAGCCATTTCAAGTCTATACCCAGATCTCACCGAATAAACTCGGTTATTATCTAATGCCCGACCAGTATATCATTGCCCCCATTACTACCAAGAGGAATACTTGGCACCATCTCCTTATCAACCTCCCATAAGTGCGTGCTTATTAGTGCCTCAGGTGACCAACGACCCCCTTCTATGAGATCTGCAGCCACTAGGCTACTATTAGTCTCACCTGCAAGAGTAAGGGGCTTAAAAGTTAGGGGTCTAGGCAGCCATGGGTCACTGAAAACCTTGACTCATGTGCCATCTCCAATCTTCCATCTAACTCCTGCTTGGATTAGATCCCTTCCCCATAATATACTTCGCCACACATGAGAAGGATTGTGGCCAAGAAGTGCCAAAAAAAAATCCTCATTAGCAAAATACTTCGTCTTAAGGATGCGCGCCAAGAGAGAAGTAGGATTGGTGTTGATACACCATGTATAGCAGCAAGAGCACGATAAAACGCCTCCATTTCCAGAAACTCACACCTCAGCCCATTTTTGGTCGACATAACAATTTCCAACATAACCAGCGGATTTTGCCACATCAGAAAGGGACATCAACAGTTGCGTTCTTTGTCTTTCTGTCTTTGATTCTTCCTAAACTATGTACTGCTCCAAGTTCAATTTTTTTTTTTTTTTTTTTGGTTTTAAATTTTATGGCATTGAATTCATTTTGTTTATCATTAAATATGTACATAGAAAAATTATACAAAAATATATAAGTTGTAGACATAACCTAACGGTAAACTCACATTTGACTACAACTTGAGGCGTAGAGGTTGAATCTCACACCTCCGAAGTTTAATGCGTGCACATGTGTGTGTATGCAGTTATTGTTTTTAGAAATCTCGACATAAAAGTTTATTCAAGGCACATAAGCAACAAGACAGGAGGACATTCTCTTTGGTTATGTCAAACTCCTTGATAGTAGATTCAAATAAATGAACAAATAAATAAAATTTTATTATTCCTTTTCAAATGTCAACTGAGCTCACGTTTTGGCTAGCAAATGGACAGGTTAAATATTGGTAATCTGCAAAAGAATGTTGCACTTGATTTGAAACCACGCTGAATCCTGTCTATAGCAGTCTCGTGTGACGTAAATTATATGTAGCAGCTATTGGTTTGACAAAGGAATTATCTCTTCCGATTGACTATGACTGAAGAACTGAAGAATGATATTAAGACCTTTCTTTCAAAGCCTTTGAAATGGCTTGCACGGTAGAAGGCGTTGTCCGACAACACCCTCCAATCAGTTTAGCTCCAGCAGCATGCCATCTTGTTGCGAAACATTCAAAGTTGTCGTTGTCAAAACACTTTGATGGCTGTCGATCCAAACCATTATTGAATCGATCAAATACAAGAAACATCAAATATTTTATGAACAGAGCCCTCAAAATGACCAACTTACCAGCCATCTCTTGGCTCTGCCATCCCACACTTCACCGCTGTTTGGGTAGACAACTATGGCTTTGTCTGTAAACTGGGGAGAGAAATTTTCGTGTTGAAAAGTTAAACAATGTATTCTTTTTGGCCTACTTTGGTCAAACTAATATCAGTTGAGAGATTTACCTTGCTGAATTTTCTGATGAGATCCTCGATAAAATGAGGAGGTGTGCAGTTGATTCCTACTGCATAAACTTTATCACTTTTGTTTATAATGTCAAGGCAGTCCTTGAAACTCTCTCCTGATGGGGCGTTCTCACCATCTACAGAACTAAAGCAGATCCAGGAAGGTATTTGCACTTTTTCTTCCTCGAGCAACTCTATGCAAGCCTAGTAGACAGTTTCAACATTCAAGTTAATGAACTAATTTTTAAGTTGCTGGTGTCTGGTCAATACTGTTCATGAGAATGATAGTTCACCAGAGGTGAAGAAAGAACTGATCAACAAACCTGCGCCTCTAACTTATTAGGAATAGTCTCAAATGCGAGTAAATCCGCACCGGCTTCCACCAGAATTTGCAGCCTTTGTCTGTGGAAATCTTTCAGCTTATCCAAACTAACATTTGGTCCATAACATCCACTGAAACAAAATAGGTTGAAACATTAACTAAATGTTCTATGTACGAAATTGAATATAACCAGGGAAGAAAAATCTGGCTTCATGTCAATGATTTTGAGACAGAATTGCTAAATAGTACCTGTATTCTGAGCCATCAGCAAGATAAGCACCATAGCTTCCAATGGAAGCTGCAACCAAAGCCCTGTTATAGCCATGCCCAGGAGTTGCTTTAACGGCATCCCAGAAGCTGTCACGAGCTTCTAGTGCCAATGCGACACTCCTCTTCAGTAGCGATTCCCCTTCTTCAGGGGACAGTCCCCTAGACAGAAATCCAGCAATAGTAGCCTGTTAAAAAAACAAAGAAAAGAATTGCGAGATGCAGATTTTAGGCAGAATTCTATTGTTCCATAGATTAGAAAACAAACCAGTTAGTTCAGAATTCTTAGAAATCGGCATGGATAAGAACATGAGGAAAAAAACTCACTCACTAAAAAAACACAAAATCTTTATGCTCCATTACAAGAGGGAATCTACTATTGTTTACCATATCTCGTAAAGGAAAAAATTAACTCTTTGGTTCATCCTCCCACCAATTTTAAACAAATTAAGTCAATGGAGAATTTTGCAGTAGGATATAAAGTGAAAAACAGCTGGTTATGATACTGTTTTCGAATGTCAAAATCATATCACATTAAGAAAAAGAATCTTATGTTCCTCCTCAAATTGGTGCACAAAATTTCTTTCTTTTTTTTTCTTTTTTTTTTTTTAATTTGAACTTTCAATCTCATAGATGCTAACTCAAATGAAAAACACATGTAAGAATTACAAAATCAGAACAAAGACAGAAAATTGCAGGGCGCATAAAGAATTGACCTGGTAAGATGAAGTGACCAAAACGTCAGCGCCGGCTTCCAAGTACTCCATGTGCACCTATAGAAGAGAAAAACACAAAATTCAGACTAGAGAAATCAAACGACAATGGAAATAACAAACAGAAGAAACATTGAATTGGGCCTCAGTCTCAGAAAAAGAACCAGTTTGATGAGGTGAGGGTCTTTGATGAGGCAGAGAGCGCTCCAGAGAGGGTCATTGATGTCGGCCCCGTGCCTCTCCAGCTGCGTCGCGAACCCACCGTCAACCACCGCGCACCCGCCGGCCTTCTTTATCAAGTCTTCCAACGACGTCGTTTTTCCGATTCCCATCTCTCTCTCCCCCCCCTCTCTAAAACGTGAAAGTGTGAAAATTGTTAATGGAAGTATCGAAAGAAGTCGCTTTAAAAAGAGATTCGAATCGCAGGCATCAATTGCGCCGATTGCGAAGGGCTTGTACTTAGACGTGAAACGTGAATGAAGGTGCTTTTATTTTTTAGTGTGATGAATGGGGACGAGAATCCTGTTAAGGTTCTTTTTCTGCAACTTCAATTACCAAATGATCCCCCAGGAAAATCATCAGAAGAGAGGCTTTTTGTCTCTATGAGTCCAGTTGGTAAAATGGTTTGGTAGCCGTAGATTTAGATTTTGGTGGCTAAACAAACAAAAGGAGATTTGGAGAAGAGAGGGGCCTAGTCACGGAAAACCGCGTTTGTCGGGAACAGTGGAGGATCACAACCAATTTTGAGGGTGTTTGGTTGAGGGTGATTTATACTATAAAATTAGTTATAAACAGTGTAAAATTTTTATATGTTATAATAAAAAAAAATTACTATAGTATAAAGTTCTCACATATTATAGTAAAAAGAGTCTCCACCAATGATTGCCACCACTATATATATATATTATATATATATCTTATTGATGGTTTCTATCACTAGCCAAACACATCTTCTATACATATATTTATTGTTTCTTAGCAAGCAAATAAATAAATAAATACGTCCAGAATGGATAAACCTATAAATGATGAATGAATACTTTGGGGTGGTTGTGACTATATGTGACAGCAAACACTTGTATAAAGAAATGATAAATCAATAAATTAAAAGGAGAATTTCATGGTATAATATAAAAATGGCTTGTCCATGTTGTTGGCGAGTCTAATTCAAGACACCAATCTCAATTCGTGATATTTTTCAATTCCAATGTTCAAAGTTTATAAGTAATTGTATCAAGGTCGTTAGCAATCGCAAATTCGCAAGTAATTGCATCTAATTCATGATTGATTATACCTGGTATTGTTGTCGAAATTCTTCTCCCAACATAGCAAAAAGTCACCGTAAGATATTCTATCGTTGCAATTATGAACGGTCAAATATTTATTAACATGCTATTTGATAAGGAGTGGTTTAAATCACTATATCAGTTATGAACAGTGCAAAGTTTACACATATTATAGCAAAAAGAAAAAAGATGCTACAATATAAAGCTCTCAAATGCTACAGAAGAAACAGTTCTAACCAATAGTTTCCACCACCATACTAAAAATCCTTTAAGTTTCGTTAAATTATTATATGTTTCTTAATCATATATTATTTTATACTAGTTGATAATTTAAAGCTATATGTTCCGTTTTCTTAATTATTGGACTTTCTTTTTATTTTTCCAATTACCACCGCTCACAATATAACATGGTCAAGCTAACTAGGGCAAGAATTTTTTTCTAGGAATAAAATTATGAGAAACTGAAAGAGTCACGAGAAAGAAAAAAAAATATCAATTGAGATATGTATAATAGAGGAGTAGGTAGGAGTGGGTAACTCCTTGTCCCTCCTTTGTCAACAAATTGACAAAAAAAAACCAAAACAAAACAAAAGAGAGAAAAAGAAAAAGAAAAAAGAGACAAAAAAAGAGGAAGAAAAACAAGAAAAGAAAGAGAAAAAGAAAAAAAAAAAAAAGAACACGGTTTTTATGCCTAAATGGAGAGGAAGTTTGCCTATAAATTGAGCTCCCCTCCATCGTTTAGGGTATCCCATCCTATTCTATGATTTCCTTATTCAGAGTCTTTTCTTTGAGTGATAAATGTGAGGTGTTTATCCTATTGCTTTGAGAGAGAGGTTTATATTGTTTTCTCCCTGTGATCTAGAGAAAAGATTATTTTTCCACATTTTCATAATAACATCCTTCTATACTTACCATGTAGATGTAGCCAAATTTGAGTGAACCATACTAAATATTTGTGTCAATTTTATCTTTATTTTATTCATTTTTTGTCTTTGTCGTCCCAACAAGTGGTACTAATGCCAAGTTCATGGTGTAGTATACTATTCACATATATAGCACTATTAATGTATACAGGTGCTATTTACATATACTACTTATAGTGAAACAGTGGTAGTTGAACAGGCCGTGGTGAACAGCGTGGCAGCAAAATTTGAAATAGAAAAGTTCAATTGAAGCAATTTCTTGTTATGGAAAATGAAGATGTGAGCAATTTTGAGAAAGGATAATTGTGTGGTGGCAATCGATGGTAGGCCATAAGAAATCACACATGATGGCAAGAAGAATGATATAGATAGCAAAGCTATTGCCAATTTACACCCGGCACTAGTAGATGGAGTACTATCAAGTATCGCAAAGAAGAAGACAACAAAAGAAATTTGGGATACTTTGACGAAGTTGTACAAGGTCAAGTCACTCCACAACATTATCTTCCTAAAGAGAAAATTGTACACACTTCGAATGGTAGAATAAATATTAGTTACTGATCATATCAACGCTCTAAATACCCTATTTTCTTAGCTCACATCACTCGGGCACGTAATCAGGGAAGATAAATGTATAGAAATTCTACTTCAAAGTTTACCAGCCTCGTATGATCACCTCATTCATCAACTTGTTAACAATATCCTTACATAGTATTTAGTCTTTGATGATGTTGTAGCTATAGTTTTAGAAAAAGAAAGTTGGAGCAAGAATGGCAAGCTTGCAATAGGCAAAGTTTCTAACAATGATGAGAGGGAGATCAACAAAACGTGGCCTTAGTGGGAGCCAAAGTCATGTTAGATCAAAGTTCAGAAGTAAGAAGAACTTCAAGCGCTACAACTATGGCAAGAAAGGACACATGAAAAAAGATTGTTGGGGTAAGAAGAGTGGCGGAAAACAATTCTCAAGGGAATATAGCGAATACCTTGAATAATGGTGATATTCTATGTAGTGAGGCAATAAAAATTGTTCAAGGTAGATAGAAGCTCACTGATGCATGGATCATGGATTCAGGAGCAACATGGTATATGACTTCTCGAAGAGAATAGTTTCACCAATACGAGCTAATCTTAAGAGGGTCTATATTAATGGAAAATGATCATCCCTTGGAGATCATTGGAATTGACACTATCAAAATGAAGATGCATGATGGAACTATTTGCATCATACAAGAGGCACGGCATGTGAAGGGTCTGAAAAAGAATCTATTGTCTTTGGGACAATTAGATAGATGCAAGTCCCATATAGAGAAAGGGATCTTGAAGATAAAGAAGGGAGCTGCTAATCTATACAAGCTCTTAGGAGAAACAAACTAGGAAGGAGAGTAGTTCGGGAGAAGAATCGACGATGATGTGGCATTGCAAGCTTGGCCATATGTCGAAACGAGGCTCGAAGATTCTCTCTGAACAATGACAAATTAGTAAAACTACCATTTTTTGATCATTTTGTTAAAAGCAAGCAGCATAGATTGAAATTTAGCACATCAACAGTTAAGTGTAAAGGAATCTTAGACATGATACACTCAGATGTTTGGAAAGAACCAATTTTATCCCTAGGAGGGGCAAGATACTTTGTATCTGTCATCGATGATTACTTTAAAAGATGTTGGGTATATCCAATCAAGAAGAAAACATATGCATTTTTAGTCTTTAAAGTATTCAAAGTGTAGCTAGAACTTAAATCTGAAAAGAAAATCAAGTGTCAAAAAACTGACACTGGAGTAGAATATGCTGGTAATGATTTTAATGCATTTTATCAAAAAAAGGCATCAAAGGACAATTCATGGTGGCATATACTTCTTAGCAAAATGGAGTGGTAGAGCGGATGAATAGAAGATGATGGCTACGTTGAAGATTGCAAGACTAACAAAGTCATTTTGGGTAGAAGCAGTTAATACCGCCTGTTATGTAATCCATCAGTCTCTATCAACGACGATTGATCTAAAGACGCCAATCGAGATGTAGACTAGTAAGGTAATTGATTACTCTCATTTGCATACATTTGGAGTTCGGTGTATGCAATGTACAATGACGAAGAATGATCAAAATTGGACCCAAAATCTAGGAAATGTATCTTTTTATGGTATGTTGATGAAGACAAGAGGTATTTCTTATGGGATCCCACTACCCACAAAGTTGTCATCAGTAGAGATGTAATATTTGCAGAGGATAAACTACAAGAAGAAAAGAGAGATGATAACACTTCGAAGTAGAATCCAAAGGCTACTATAGTTTAGGTGGAAGACATGATAGAAGAAGATTAGATTTCTTTTGAAGCAGCACCGATGCATGGAGTTCAAGAAACAATCAAGGCTGAGACTTCTAATGTTCATTGATCATCTCATGTGAGAAGACCACCATCTTGGCACTTAGATTATGTCATTGACAATAATGTTGCTTTTTGTTTGTTAATAGAAGAAGGAGAGCTATCAACTTTCCATAAGGTTATCAAAATGCTTGATGCATCCCTAGGGATGGAAAAATTATGGGAAGAGTTGGAAGCTTAAGACAAGAACAAGACATAGGATCTTGTTGTATTACCACAAGGAAGGACGGCCATCAGAAACAAATGGGTTGATAAGATCAAGCATGATGGCAATAATCAAATGGAGCAATATTATGCAAGATTAGTGGTGAAAGGATATTCTTTTATGGTTTGACTTACAATAATCAGAATAGTCCTAGCGATATATGCTATATTTGACCTACATCTAGAGCGCTAGATGTGAAAATTGCTTTTCTTCATAATGATCTTGAAGAAGAGATTTATATGCTCTAACCAGAAGGCTTCGCAGAAGAAGGCAAAAAGAACTTGGTTTGTAGGTTAAATAAATCTTTGTACAGTCTCAAACAAGCACCAAGGTGTCAGTACAAGAGATTTGATTCCTATATCATGAGCCTTAGATACAATAGACTCAATGTAGACCCTTGTGCATATTTCAAGAGGTTTGGTGATGAAGACTTCATCGTTTTGTTGTTGTAAGTGGACGACATGTTGGTAGTAGGCCCTAGCAAAGATCGAGTCCAAGAATTGAAAGCACAATTGACTAGGGAATTTGATATGAAGGACTTAGGACTAGCAAACAAGATTATACAGATGTAAATTTACTGAGATAGAACCTAGAAAGATTTGGCTATCTCAAAAGAATTGCATAAGGAAAATCTTGCAATGCTTTAATATGCAACATTGTAAGCCAATTTCTACCCCTCTTCATATTAATGCCAAGTTATCCTCCGAGATGTGTCCTAGTAATGAAGTAGAAAGGAAGAAAATGTCTCGAGTATTGTATGCATCAATAATGGGGAACTTAATGTTCGTTATGATTTGTACAAGAACAAACATTGCACAAGCAGTGGGATCAGTTAGTCGGTACATGGTGAATCCTGGTAGAAAGCATTGGAATGTTGTTAAGAGGATAATAAGATACATCAAGTGTACCTCAGATGTTGCATTTTGTCATAGGGGGATCAGATTTTAATGTCAAGGGCTATATGGATTCAAATTTTACAGGTGCTTTGGATAAAAGAAAATCCACAATAGGCTATGTGTTTACACTTGCAGGAGGAGCTGTAAGCTAGGTTTCAAAACTACAGACCGTTGTGGTGTTGTCTATAATAGAAACAGAATATATGGCAGCTACACAGGCGTGCAAGGAAGCAATTTGGATTCAAAAGTTATTTGAGGAGCTCAGGCATAGACAAGAGAAGGTTACTTTATTTTGTGACAGTTAGAGCGCTTTGCACATTACAAGGAATCTAGCCTTTCATTTTGGGATGAAGCATATAGCTGTTCTGTATCACTTTATGAGAGAAGTAGTAGAGGATGGAAATATAGATATGTAGAAAATCTATACCAAGAACAACCTAGCAGATGTTTTGACCAAGCCGATCAACACTGACAAGTTTACATGGTGTAGATCCTCATATGGCTTGATGGAGACGCAAGCAGTATGGTAGCAGGAAGGTAGAAAGGATGGTGTGGAGATACATTTGATCCTCAATTAAATCTCTAAGGGGGAAAATGTAATAAAAGAGCAAGTAGGAGTGGGTAACTCCTTGTCCCTTCTTTGTCGGCAAATTAAGAAAAGAAAATAAAAGAGAGAAAAAGAAAAAGAAGAAAGAGACAAAAAAAAAAGGAAGAAAAATGGGGAAAGAAAGAGAAAAAAGAAAAGAAATGCATAAATGGAGAGGGTGCTCGCCTATAAATTGAGCTCCCCTTCTTCATTCAGGGTATCTAATCCTATTCTCTAAGTTCTTTCTTTAGAGTCTAAGTGTTTTCTTTAAGTGAAACTGTGAGGTACTTCTCTTATTTCTTTGAGAGAGATGTTTTCATTGTTCTCTCCTTGCAATCTAGAGAGAAGATTATTTTTTCATATTTTGATAATCAGATCCTTTAATACTTGCCAAGTGAACGTAGCCAAATTTGGGTGAACTACACTAAATATTTGTGTCCATTTTATCTTTATTTTATTCATTTTTGGTTTTTGCCGTCTAACAATATGTACATATCTTTGATAGATGGAGTAAATTGGGTAATTTACTCTCTTCAACTAGTGAGAAATTTTGCATATAGCATCATTTTGATGTTCATTACTATATGCTCATTTGCTTTGTTATACTCAATGGACAACGTAGTAGTAGATCCAGCCATTACTATTAAAGTTATTGTACATCAATGTATTGGGCTTATGAATATTCATACTATAAAAGTTTCGATGAATAGTCACTAACTTTTGATAGTTATATGATTCTAGAAGATGACCTAGAATTAGGTCAGGTACGTTTATTAGAAGTGGACAATAGAGTAGTTGTACTAGCCAAAACTCATCGACGTATTATTGTAACATCTCTTAATGTAGTTTATAGTTGGGCTGTGAAACACCCGTTATTTTAACAGGTATGATTTTTGTAAAATTATATGAATAAAATGTCACTTTAGTATTTTTATTAAGTTTTCGTAGTAAATATTTTAAATCTACTTATCACTCACTTCTACCAACCTTGTCCCGCTACATTAATGCTTAATTAAGTAGCCTCAACTACTTGGAGACATAGAATTAATTCACCTCAACTACCAAGAAACATCGATATGTTTTCTCAACTACCTTTTTAATGCTTCCTTTATCTTCTTCTACAACTTACCCCATTTGCCCCCTCAATTATATTAACATTATTTGCTAAAAGTCTTCATGGGAGACATGATAATATTTTCTTTTAATGCTCATTTAATTCTCTCCCGCTCCTCAATTATTTTGATGCCTATTTATTCAATTATCACCACTCTCTTCTCTAGTTTCTCATTCTCTCCTTTCTTACTTCAATTTCCAACTAAAGACACAAGGTATAAAGCTCTGTTTGCAACCACGACAACTATAGTTTTTAGCCATATTTCAAATCGTTTTAGAGTCAATACAAGCATGATTTTTAACCCGAACTTTCGTGTTTTTCAAAAGAGTTTTGAGGTAGGTTTTCTTTAATTCAAACTTGGCTTTAGGATGTATTTTCTTCATATTTAATGCATGTTTTCCTCATTATTTGCAAGAAAGGCTAGAGATATAGTTTGATGATGATTTTGGTATAAAACTCATGAGAATATATTTATTATGATTATAGAATGCATGCTGCCTATTTTGGAATGGTTTTGAAATTTTAAATGAGAATAATATGCTTTGGGTTTAAGAAAAACTTAACATTCCATAAACCTTGTATTATCTCTATGGGCAGTAGCATTTTCTTAAAATTCTGGGATTAGATGAAAATGAATTTTGTAAATTGGTTTACATATTTTAAAAGTAGACATCCTAAGCTTTCCAACGAGCTATCATGAGCCTAAATCGGAGTTATAATTTATTTTCTATAAATTTTTCAATTCTTGGATTGGAAACTAGTAAACCTACCAGTGATAGTATACCACCCGTCTACTTTAAGTAAACCACCTAATAACCCATGTGCTAATTGTAGATAGTGAACCTAACTTTGTTCACCTTCTAATCCCTGATTGTCTTGCAACCTTTCCAAGACCATCCTAAGTGATTTATGAATCTTATTAGAAACTAAAATATATAGATTTATACTTAATTCATTTATGGATGTGGTTATATGTTATGCTTTAGTTTTAATTGTCCTTATACACAACTTAGGATCAAGGGTGTGTGGAGCTTACGTTAATTAAATTCAGAGATTAAAAGATTGTTGAGAAGCTTGAAAGGTAGGGATTCTATTACTCATCTTTTATGAGGTTTTTATGGAATTAAAATTGATTGTTTTATCACAAGATACATATATCTATGTTGAACTGCTATGATATGAGAATTACATATGAAACTATGACATGAACTCAGCCTGTATTGAATAGTGAGGAACATACTGAATTAATATATGTTGTTATAAATTTAGAAGCATGGTTAGAAAAACTGGTTCTGTAAAAGATATTTGAATATAAAGAAATGGTGAAACGTGAAGAGGGCGGCGGTTATGTCCTTAGGCACGAATACCCTAAAAGGTAAAATAGGGGGAAGGTGGTGACGCTTCCTTGGGTTGAAAGTCTCAGAACGCGCTGTACAGGAATCGACTTGGTGAGGACTCGGGGCTTGATGTCCCTCATCGAAATACTCTCGGAATGTTTGGAGGGTGGCCAAGCACGCCCATTTGGGTTTCAATAAGTGGAGTGTTACTTTATTTAATATGGATACCTAGGAATAATGATGAATTGTGATATTTGTATATATGTATAAGTATGAAACCTGGTAATGATTAACTATGGTATCCACGGAATATGTTCATAATCAATCTCATAATTTTGAATAATGATGAAAACTAACTAACCATGCAGGTTTAATGTGGTAAAAATAAAACCTTAAGGTGAATAATTGTTTTCCCTACTGAGCATGTTGTCGCTCATTCCTTGATATGTTCATCTTTTCAAGACTCACTAAGTGTGAGGTGGCTACAAGAAAAATAGTTGGAGAAGCTAGGTAGCTATATTACGTTGGGATGGCTTTAAATGCAAAGAATGATCTTCATGATAATGTAAGCATCTATTGTTACTTTCTATGACTGTATTAAGATTTGTTGAGGGTTGAAATGATGATGATGACAATTGTATATTATTAAAATTTAAGGTGCTACATTAAACTGTGGTTATTTATTTGTTTATTTTTTTATTTTAATTTGAGAGTTTTTATTTAAATCCTAGGCAAATTACTTTGATGATTTATATTTATTTTCTAATCTTCATTTTATTTAATAAAAACTGTTAACCCCCACTTAGGGGCGTTACAGAATTTTTGGTATCAGAGCCTAGGTTCGGTTAACCTAGGGAGTGTAGCACCACTTTGCAAATTCGTTTTGAGATGTTTTTGAAGTTGAATTTTTATTGTCATCATCAAAAGGAACATTTAAATTGATTTATACAGTCTAGAAGAAAAGTATTAATAATCATGAGGGAATGATAATTATATAGAATAAGTTTATAAGTAGAATGCTTATGTGAGATTCGTATAATATTAGGATCTATAAGCATATTTAAGTCATATAGAGTGATGAGAAATTCATGTCAATACGAGGATTTAGGAACCTTTTAATCTCGTGAAAAGTAATAAGAAATATAAGGTTTGATTTGTTGATTTCAAAGTTTGGCATCAATGTGTCAAATTCTTCGTAATTGATTCAGATCTAAGTAATGATTATGTGTGAATTCGATGGAGTACATAAATGTCAATAACTTTTCTTGAAAGTTTTGTTTACGTGAAGAATATGAGATAAGTTAGGAATTCATGGTATTGAATCTTGAGTGAGATAAATGTTAGATTTTTGGTCTGTTGAGACTATATAAAGGCAAAGAATGTATAAATTTTAAGATTAGAATATTTTGCTGCATACATTATGCTTAAGTAGTAACATCAAAAGTTTCTGCTCATTGATATAGGCTATGTTGGAAGATATAAATCATATCGATATTAAGGTTGGTCACATTTTAAACCCTTGGTAGTAATGATGATGAGTCAGTTGATAGATGTTAAGTATTAAGGATAACATATGAGTGAATGCATTATTCAATAAGGCTTTGATTTAAATAAATTATTTGAGTTACTAGATGACTATGTTGTTATGGAATGATTTAAATACCATTTAGGAAGATTCCTGATTGTCGTAAAATTAGAACTTGTTCATAGTTATTTGTATTTTTTTTAGTAGACTTTGATATGGGCATAAGATTTGTATGAATTAGTTTTTAATTTTATGTTTGTTATTTAACTTGTTCTAAATATGTGAAGGTCTAAAACAATCTGACCCATTTCAATTTCGAACATTTGGGCCTAGTCCAAATCCTGAATCAGTTTGACTCACACTGTCTCTCCCACGTGGCCTCTATATGTGTCATCTATAGTGGTTTAATCATTGTTTACATATACGTCTACTGTGCATGGGAGCTTATTTCTCTGAGCTCACACACTCTCTTTTAATTGTTATTCTTTTTCTAGATTGCAAATCTTCTTTCTCTCTAGAACTTCTTCTTCGTCTAAAAGAAAAAGAAATTCTAGGATCCTGTAATTTACTGTCTCAATTTTTCCTTTCGATTTACTCTTCTTTCATCTTATCATGGACCCAAAGTACCAACACCTGAGAAAGTTTTTTCCATCACTCTCCCAAAAGATTCTCAGAAAGAAATACAAAACCAGAATCACTCGGTTATGGATTCTTATGCGTTTTGGTATCCCTTGTGATGTGAGGATGTTGATAGAGGGGAAAGTTCGTCTGAATGACTTCAGTCAAGACGTTGGTTTACCAGGAACGGGTACCAGTCGTAGTGCAAAGAAAAGAAGAGCTCATGCTATCACGGTAACGTGCAGTAAATGTGGAAGACAAAATTGTAACAGTAAATGTACTTCACTTGGTTATATGTCTACAAATAGAGAGGATAAAATAAGGTTTTGCAAGGATGGACTTTTAAAGGAGAACTTCGATAGCATCCATCCTCTTCTTCATAGTCACCCTAGTGGATATGTTCAAGGAGCTATTTTTAAACTCTGGCCTAAATTCCATGCAGAAAGACAATGTCTCAAAAATATGGTATTTCTAGATCCTGTTTGCCAAGCCATAAGAAAACTGGATGGGGAATAAATTATTGCTTTATAAAGGTTGTTTAGTCTTTGCTTGCTTGAAATTGTTTCAGTTAATGTTCAACAGTTTGTGTTTTTGTTTTATTCAGAATATTTGTCTTCATGTTTGAAATAATTGTGATTATTAGATTTATACAATAAGTTTTAGTATCTCATTTAATTTATGGTTTTCTTAAACATATATATAATAAAATATATTATCTTATCAGACACGTCACATATGGTACAGTAATATGTTTGAATTTTGAAAACTTATCTAGATATTTCAAGATTTGTGTCTCAAATTTTAAAAGTTCTACAGTATTTGTCGTTTATATCAAATTTATAGACTCGATGTATATTTGTTAAAAAGTCTACAGTTGTGTTAAGAAGGTCTTCTGTTAAACCATTCTCAATTGTCAAAAGTTATGCAATTAGAGTCTAATCTTTTTCAAAGAGTAAATCAGATTTTCTGTAAACTATCAATCACCTTATCTTACTTTTTTTACTGCACAAGATTTTGTTTAAATCTTTGGATTACCTTTTCATTTCCGACTCGTCTATTTCTTTAGTCCTTTTTACGTATTCTTCTTCCTTAAAACCTTATGTAAACCCGAAGTCTAAGTGGAATAGACATAAACAATCACTTATATAAACCAAGTATGCCTACCTCCCAGTCCATGAAGAAACTAAAGAATATCTATGTCTTTTGTGGTTCCAGTCTTGGAAAAGATAAAGCCTATGTAGAAGCTGCAAAACACTTAGGGCAAGTCCTAGCACGCAAGAAGATTAACATAATCTATGGGGGTGGTAGTGTGAAAATGATGGAAAATATGATGCTAGCAGCTAAGTCTAGTGATGCTACAACTGTAGGGATTTGGTCTCATATTCTAGCTGAAGGAAACCTTTATAAGCAAACCATAGGTAAGGAAAAAGGAGTCAAGAGCATCCCTAGAAATTTTAAAGCCATAATCAATAATTCTAATGCTTTTATAGCATTACCCGGTGGTCTAGGTACTCTTGAGGAAATATTTGTAGTTGCTTGTGAGCGATTATTGAGCTTTCATTCCAAACCCTTGGGACTACTGAATGTAAATGGTTTTTATGATGGTCTTTTGAAATTTCTAGATTATGTTGTGGAAGAAAACATCATTGCAGAATCAGAGAGACAAATCTTTGTTACTGCCTCAACAGCCGAGGAATTGTTAGATAAGATGCAAATCATCCATCCAGAGTCTGACACTGCAACATCAAAGCTTGGACGGGAAGAGGAATGCTACGAGCAGCCAATTGATTTAAATCTCAGTCTGTAATCTTTTGGTTTTATTCATGGCATGTAGGTATATGTGTCTGTATTTCGTGTGTCACGAATAATCGTTTACCTTGCATTTTGTATTTCTTGTGGTATGCCATTAAGACTTTTAGATTCAGTAAGCCTAATACCGGGATAGCTGGATACGGAGTACTTAATACTCTCAAAACGTATCCTACTTAAGGTCCGACCTTTTGTTTATCGATGTTTTTGTATTCTCTAAACATACATGGTATGGATAGCTGGTATACGTGTGCCCTGTACTCTCGAAACGTATCAGTATCATGTTTGTAATGTGAAATATTCTGTTAATATTATGTGGAAGTACCGAAGTCAGTTATGGGGATATTCTATAGGAAATATGAGCCTGTTATGTGGGTAAATTGTTTGTGTTTCATGAAGATAGCTGTTTAATGAAGAATCTGACGGGTTTGTCTACAACTATGAGATTTCGTCTAATATCTCTATGAATAAGTTTAATGTATGGTTTTGAATAGAAGTGCTTGTGTTATATATTTCATGATTATATTTTAGTTTACTAGTTGTAAATCACAATCCAAGGATAGTGAAGGACTGGAAAATGGTATGATTAGCGTGTGTATTCTCTGATCAAAATGTTAAACCATAATACGATGCTGTGAATTTGAATCAAGTCAGAAACACTCTTGTTTAAGTATTTAGTATTTAGAGTGAGGTTTATACTCCAAGCTAATGAAGGGAGATATAATAACTTATATTTGGGGACAAACAACATTGGGGGTTTAGAGTCAAAAATGGATATTATAACGGAATTGTGATTTTATTAGTACTATTAGATTTGAAATTTCAAGGATGAAATTTTTAAAGGGGAGGAGAGTTGAAACACCCGTTATTTTAACGGGTATGATTTTTGTAAAATCATATGAATAAAATGTCACTTTAGTATTTTTACTAAGTCTCCGTAGTAAATATTTTAAATCTACCTATCACTCACTTCTACCAACCTTGTCCCGCTACATCAATGCTTAATTAAGTAGCCTCAACTACTTGGAGACATAGAATTAATTCACCTCAACTACTAGGAAACATTGATATGTTTTCTCAACTAACTTTTTAATGCTTTCTTTATCTTCTTCTACAACTTAACCCATTTGCCCCCTCAATTATATTAACATTATTTGCTAAAAGTCTCCATGGGAGACATGATAATATTTTCTTTTAATGCTCATTTAATTCTCTCTCGCTCCTTAATTATTTTGATGCCTATTTATTCAACCATCACCACTCTCTTCTCTAGTTTCTCATTCTCTCCTTTCTCACTTCAATTTCCAACTAAAGACACAAGGCATAAAGCTCTCTTTACAACCACGACAACTATAATTTCTAGCCACGTTTGAAACCGTTTTGGAGTCAATACAAGCTTGATTTTTAACCCGAACTTTGGTGTTTTTCAAAAGAGTTTTGAGGTAGGTTTTCTTTAATTTAAACTTGGCTTTAGTATATATTTTCTTCATATTTAATGCATGTTTTCCTCATTATTTGTAAGAAAGGGATATATAGTTTGATGATGATTTTGGTATAAAACTCATGAGAATATATTTATTATGATTATAGAATGCATGCTGCCTATTTTGGAATGGTTTTGGAATTCTAAATGAGAATAATATGCTTTGGGTTTAAGAAAAACTTAACATTCCATAAACCTTGTATTATCTCTATGGGCAGTAGCACTTTCTTGAAATTCTGGGATTAGATGAAAATGAATTTTGTAAATTGGTTTACATATTTTAAAAGTAGACATCCTAAGCTTTCCAACGAGCTATCATGAGCCTAAATCGGAGTTATATTTTATTTTCTATGAATTTTTCAATTCTTGGGTTGGAAGCTAGTAAACCTACCAGTGGTAGTATACCACCCGTCTACCTTAAGTAAACCACCCAATAACCCATGTGCTAATTGTAGATAGTGAACCCAACTTTGTTCACCTTCTAATCCCTGATTGTCTTGCAACCTTTCCAAGACCATCCTAAGTGATTTATGAATCTTATTAGAAACTAAAATATATAGATTTATACTTAATTCATTTATAGATGTGGTTATATGTTATGCTTTAGTTTTAATTGTCCTTATGTACACCTTAGGATCAAGGGTGTGTGGAGCTTACGTTAATTAAATTCGGAGATTAAAAGATTGCTGAAAAGCTTGAAAGGTAGGGATTCTATTACTCATCTTTTACGAGGTTTTTATGGAATTAAAATTGATTGTTTTACCACAAGATATATATATCTATGTTGAACTGCTATGATATGAGAATTACATATGAAACTATGACATGAACTCGGCCTCTATTGAACAGTGAGGAACATAATGAATTAATATATGTTGTTATAAATTTAGAAGCATGGTTAGGAAAACTGGTTCTGTAAAGGATATTTGTATATAAAGAAATGGTGAAACGTGAAGAGGGCGGCGGTTACGTCCTTAGGCATGAATACCCTAAAAGGTAAAATAGAGGGAAGGTGATGACGCTTCCTTGGGTCAAAAGTCCTAGAACGCACTGTACAGGAATCGACTTGGTGAGGACTCGGGGCTTGATGTCCCCTCACCGGAATACCCTCGGAATGTTTGGAGGGTGGCCAAGCACGCTCATTTGGGTTTCGATAAGTGGAGTATTACTTTATTTAATGTGGATACCTAGGAATAATGATGAATTGTGATATTTGTATATATGTATAAGTATGAAACTTGGTAATGATTAACTATGGTATCCATAGAATATGTTCATAATCAATCTCATAATTTTGACTAATGATGAAAACTAACTAACCATGCAGGTTTAATGTGGTAAAAATAA
>CAMOHE010046318.1:0-120035 GCA_946598075.1 Artocarpus hirsutus | reverse complement strand
CTCAAATTCGTCTACCACTGGAATCAATGCACGTTTTCTCGAAACACTGGGCTCCCCTTCCAAATCCATGAAGATAGCATGACAAACTGCGTTCTTTCGCCCTCCGAGACATGTCCTAACACGACGCTCACTCATCAACCGATCACCACCACCCTGGTAGGTGATTACCGTCCCCCTATCAGACACTAGAGTCACTTTTCTAAGTTGGCAGTCCACTACTGCACTATATCTGGATAACTAATCCATTCCTAAGATTACATCATAGGTTCTCATGGGGATTACAATCAAATCACTTTTCAAAATCTCATCCCCAACCTTTATTTTACAAGCTTTACATATATTATTCACACACACCCGCCCCAAGGGTGAAGCTATAACTAAGGGTTCATCAAGCTCTTTTCTCTCTAATCCCAAGGCATGTAGAAATGAACTCGAAATGAGGGAATGAATGGCACCAGTATCAAACAACATGTGTGCTAAAGACTGAGAAACCATGATCGTACCATCAACAACTACATTATGGGTCTGGGCATCTGAACTTCCTGAGGTCGTCGTATGAATCTGCACTGGAGCTTTTCCTTTACCTCTGCCCACATTACTAGTTCCTAGATTAACTAGCCGATACTGCTGCGATGATGGCGACTGGACACTAACTATACTTGGTGCTCGATACTGAGGGACGTTACGCTGAAAACTCTGCTATTGATGTCCTAGCACTGGGTATGACGGCTGTTGAGGAGAGAACTGATGGAATGGAAGCTGAGGATACTGCTACGGTTGAGGTAGAGTCTGAAGCTGAGGCTGACAGCTAGCTCCTCCTCCAGTCTGAAGTCCTAAGCGAGCACTCCTGATCGGGCAATTCCTTTTGATGTGTCCTAGCTGCTGGCAATAGTGACAGTGAAAGCTGTAGGGGTTGCTGCGCCCACTACTGGATGAACTACTGCTGCCGCTGTTCACGCCACCCTACTTACTCTTTTCTAGAGTCGGTCGACTGCTGACACTCCTCCTGCCACTCCTCTGTGGTCCTGCTAACGCCTTAGCTCGATTCTCACAATACTGTGCGTAATCATTCTTCATTGATATCGCTGACGACACGAGCTCTCCAAAATTCCTAAGCCGTAGGGCAACTATCTATCGTCGAATGGGAGCTTTAAGTCCTTCCTGAAATTTAATACACCTTTCACACTCCGATGCCACTGCTGAGGGAGCAAACCTAGACAATTCATTAAACTTCGGTTCATATTCTCGAACTAACATATCGCCCTGCTGTAACTTATAGAATTCCGCCGCTGTTTGGTCCCTGTATCCTTGCGGAAAATATCTGTCATAAAACAGCTCCTCGAACCTGTCCCAATCAATATCACCATTGTTTTCTAGATGGTTTGCTTGCTTCCACCAGGTATTAGCACCACCTTCAAACTTATATGCTGTGAATTCCACACGATACTTTGTTGGCACACCAAGCGTATCCAAGTGCTTCACAATCGAGTCCAGCCAATACTCCACCACCTACGGGTCCCCAGTTCCATCAAAGGTCGGTACTAATGCACGCCGAAACTCCTTAAAGTATGTATGCCGATGACTAGCCTCAGAATCATCAGGTCTTGCCCTTGCTACCATCTGCCGGAATGCAGCAAACATAGCCCTCATCATGCCCTCATCATTACCAAATTCGGCATCCACTGTCGAGCGATGTCTAGGTGCCATTCTCTCACTTTTGAAAATAAAATTTAGACTGTCAGTGGTATTCCATTGTCATACCTATGTGTGCACAATTCTCAAAGTTCATAACCTTGAGCTCTGATACCATTCTGTCATGCCCTGAAGTACGGGAGGTGACGTGGTAGTTTAATTTAGTTAATTAAGTAAGGTTTTAGTTAAAAACAAGGTTTTAGAATTAAATTTATAAATAAAAAGTGGTAATTTTTAAATTCATTTGAATGGAGTATATTAAGGAATAAAATAAATCATCTAGTAATTAAGCAAATAAAAATAACATTAAAATAAATAAGTATGGGGTGGAACGCGTATGGGTCCCACTGGCCTACAGATTGTGCACACACATATAGTACTGACAATATTACAATACAACCGCAGTCCAAAATGAAAGAATAAGTTAAGATCTTACATGCCCTGAATTGTATTTTAACCTACCAAATTCTTCTATTGGTTGTAAGTCCGGTCAACGGACTCTTCTCCAATCCTAAGCTGATATCCACCTAGGGTTAAGATTTTAAAACAAATAAAATGTGAGCAAAAGGCTCAGTAGGACTATATTTAAAAATTATTTAACTTTAAGAGAAATTTCGTAAATCAAACAAATATATAGAAAACAAGCTAGAACAATTAAACAAATAAATAATTAAATGAAAATTTAATGAAATATAATCTTATCAAAACAATTCAATAAGTCGACCAGAAAGAATACCATTTTCTTTTCCTGGGCAAACCATATGTAATTCACCACCGTAGTGGCCCAGCTAGGTTTCGGGACCTGCCCCCAAGGTCATTCACTATACGACCCGATCTCTGATATGGCATCATGCCCTCAAATATATATATATATATACATATATATCTCTTTCATTCATAAAATCTCTTCTTTACTAGATATAATCATTTATATTCATTATGAACATTTCTCAATCAACCGCTTGTAAAGATATTTAAACAAAATCATTTCCTAATCAGTCATCGAAAACATTTGATAAAAATCCATTTTTGGCTTAAATCATTTTAAAATAGGGCTACCAAAGAAAAGGGGTAGAAGTCCTACCTCAATATCCGTGTTGGTGTCCCATACTATAATCCCGGTCCGCTATACGTTAGCTCCGCGGATCCACGCACAATCCTAAATGCATAGTAACTTAGCTCATCAGTATCTAACCTGAGGTATTCTATGATACTAAATCATCTCATGGTGTTCTAGTGTGCCATTTAGGTTTATAAAATCATTTTATAAAGTCAGAATCTCAATCGGGGTTCAAAACAGTGAAAACAGGTGAAAAATCACAAAATCTTCCCTTGCTCGGTCGGCCTACCGGTTCCCCTGTCGGCTGTCGAACTGCCCGTTCGGCCTGCCGGAAGAGCAAGTCTGGTCGGCCAAACATCTCCAGGTTCGGCCTGCCAGTCGGATGAATCCAGCCTGTCGATCCTTTGAATCTGGCCTACCAAACACAAAGTTCGGCCTGTCGATTTGAAAAATTCTAGAAATTTCCAGGCACGGGTTCTCGGCTTCCCGAATCCAAATTCTCAAATCTCACTTGTTTTCTCAGTTCCCAGGCATGGATAATCATTATAAGCTATAGAAAATCATAATGGAACACTTTTTAATGAATTAAAACAAGTTTTAAACAAGATTTTCTCAAAAATTTCAAAAATAGAAAAATAAAGGAAAAATGAAAAATCTTGATTCCAATCCATTTTTGATGAAATGAAGTTTACATTCTAGCTAATCTAAGTCCATCAAACTTAAATTGAAGCTTTTCTAGACCTAAAAACTCTGAAATTTCAAAATGCAAGAAAATTTAAAAAATAGAAAAAGTTTAGGAAATTTAAAACTAACCTTGAATTGAAGCTTTAAAATGATGTTTTTGTTGTTGAATCTCATTCCCAAGCCTTCAATCTACTAACCCGAAGCTTGAAATCAAAATATATTTCAAAATTTTAGAGAGAAAATGTGAGAGAGTGAGGGTAACCGAGAGAGAGACGAGAGAGAGAGGAGAGAGAAAATGAGAGTGAAAATGACAGGAAGAGGGAGAAAAATGAAATAAATAGAGGAAAAGAGAGAAAATCAGTTGCACAAGACTATGTGCAATAGAACACTGTTTTTAAATCAAATTGTTTCATTGAGCATTAAATTAACAATTAAAAACATTTTAGAATAATTAAAAATCTCTAAAAGAGTAAATTAACACAAAGTTTCTTAATTTTCACAAAATAATCAAATTAAGTTCAAAACACTCATCATGGCATACTAATTCACCATTTAACATTCTAATACCATTTAATCAACTTCAGGGTGTTACAATTTACCTTTGAAGCCATGGGATTGTTGGTGGTAAGACAGTTTCTTCTTGTTTTCTAGTGCTTTCTCCTTTTGTTCACTTTCTTCTTTCATGGGAGTCTTAAGCGGTGGAGACTCTAGTTCTTTTCCATACCTCAATGTGATAGTGCTCACATTCTTTCTTGAATTCATCATCATTTGTGATGGAAATTTTTTTGACTCTTTAGCCTCCAACCAACTCCATGCACTAGCCAATTGGCCTGTTTCAGTCTCCATGTTTTGTATGCAAGCCTTGGCATCTTGTTGTAATTACAAAGTATTAGTTGCTAAAGCCTTCACAATATCCTTAAGAGATGTACGAGAAGCTTGTGGAGCAGGTCAAGGCCAAGCTTGGTATTGTTGTTGTGATAGTTGGGTATAGCATGGTGGTCAGTTGATCATAGGATTTAGAGACGCTGATTGTTGATTCCTTCCATAGCTTAAATTAGGATGATCCTTCCATCCTTTATTGTAGGTGTTAGAGAAAGGGTCATCATACTTCTATTGTTGTCCTAGAAATCCTCCAATAGCATTGGTTGTGGGAAAAATAGTATGGAGTGGATTTTTAAAATTATTCATACTAGAGTATTTTTCAAATATAAGTTTGACATGCTAAATGCATAAATTAACCAAATCTTACTAACCTTGTTTGCTGAAAAGCTTCGCAATCCATGAAGAGAAATAACGTTCCAAAAGAGCTTCAACCAACTAGTCTTCTTTGCTATTCTCTATCCACGATTGGTGTGTGTGTGGGCATACTCATACAGCTCTTCCACTAGGCAGCTCTCCTTCCAACCAATTGATAAAACCCAAAGCTATAGTTCATGATGTGTGAACAATAGCTCACAGGGAATTTTTGAGTCTCACCAGTAGAGTCTCACTCTTAATCTCTCAATTGATCTAAATAACAAGGAGTCTCACTCCTTTATTTATAGAGGTTAGGCCTAGGGGTCAGTCCTTATCAGATAAGACCTTGAAAATTCAAATCAGAATCAATATCAAATAAAATCCCATGAATATACGTGATTTATTTATCACTCATGCGATTGGGCGAACTAGCAAGTCGGCCAACTGAACTTACTCCATTGGTAGGCCGAACTTAAAAATCGGCCTACCGAACTTATGATTTTTGATCCCTACGAATCTTTATTTCCCATTTGAGATTCTTAGGATAGAGCGTTAGTTTTAATTCAAATAACCTAATAGAGAAATTATCTAATTAAAATAGTCATATCTAGATAATCTCTAGGAAAATAATATTTTTGATAATTCAACAAGTTTATCTTGAATTAATTTATTCAAAATTAATCCAACCGATAAATAGACATGAATTATCTGATCTCGAGAATTGAACAAATTTATCTTGAATTAATTTTCACAAAATTAATTCAACTAATAAACAGACATGAATTATCTGATCTTATCAAATTTTTAGCCAATCTGACAATTTGACACAAGTCACCAATTATTGGAGAAGCACACCGAATCATTACAGGATTTTATATGAGTTAGCAAAAGGGAACCAATGGACCTATATAGTTCAAGCTCCCGATAATTATGAAACCCAATATGCCAAATATGCATTATATAATTATCAACTCTAACGCTACTCCACTAAAAGCTTTGAGTTGTACTCTCGAACTATATAGAATTACAAAGCCCATATAGCTAAGTCTCCATGACATATCATAATATATTATATCCTCTTAGGATTATCCATATTTGGCTTAAGGATAAATTTTATCTTACTTTCCTGATTATTTTTATCTTACATTCTATTATCTCACCATCGAAAAACTTACCATCCAAAGGTCATATACTATTTGATTACACTTACGTATCTAAATGGTTGAGCGCTCTAGTTTTCCAATTATAGGATAATGCATATAAGAGGATATCAACTACTCCTGAGAGGAGCTATGGATTCTATATCTATGAATAATAGGTCTACGCTATCAAGAGTTATGCCTCCAACGTACCGACATGCGTACCAACTTAATATGTGGATGTCATCCTTTGGTACATCAAAAGGCATAAGTCAAGACAATGAGCCCACTATTCATCTCAGGATTAAGATACAATACAAATGATTGTCTAAAGTGAATATTTGCTAAGACAGAATTATTAATCCAAATCAATTCACTTTATGTCCTGATCCAATACACCGTAACCCATGACAATGCACCAATGTTTTTATTCACAGAGTCCTCCTCCGATGGTCAAGACAAACTGTCTTCCGTTAGGCATACAGACAACATAACAATCTTTGCACGAATAAAGTACCCAACTTTATTCCCTTGATTGCAGATCTTATGATTTAGACTGCAACCTTAAGAATCATGTCTTTTTCATAATCTATCAATCATATGCCCAATTCTTAAAGGTTTATAGTCTTAGACTTTTGTTTGCTTATCATACATTCAGCAAATATGAACGTAAAGAGGACAAGATTTGATATATAAATAATAAATAAATTCTTTATTGATAAAAGTGTTTCTAAAAACATATTATATTTTTACTCCTTAGGGCATACATGTCTAACATTAGCTTGCTCCATATGGTCTTTTTGTAGAGTTTGGCATATGTTAGTGGAATGGCATATTGTGGAACAACTTCCACACATTTTTTGCTTGTTACATATTTCCCATGGCCATCATTGCACTAGTAAAGTGAGGTGAGATAATTGTTTTTCAATGGAAGTTGTACCAACCTTATTCACTTTTCTTGGTAGTGTTGGTGGCTTATGGCGGTTGTTAAATTATTGAGAGGTGGCCATCATTGCACTAGTAAAAAAGACAATATTTTTCTACGATTTCAAATCTTAAGGTTTAAAACATATATTGAAAAACAGTGAGGTGTCAAGTGTCCTCTATATGTTTATTATTGAAATGGATTTTGATTCTAAATCAATTGACTAATTAAATATTTTCCCGTTAAAACATGCACGTTATTTTTACAAAATATCCAAATGAGAATATTGCAAGCAATAATGCAGTAAAGACATTTCATAAAAACATTAAATCTAAATCAACAATTGTGATAAATAAGACCGTTGTCACTACAGAATTAATTATCACAATTATAAGATAGAAAAGATGAATTTAATCAAATTGATATATTTTAGTAAACAATATTTATGTTAAAACCTACAAAACTCTATTCTATAAAATACTTGAAAGCGACAGTACACCTACCTCCTACAAAACTACAATAGGAGACATTCCATAAAATAATATTGTTAATATTATTGTGAAAGTTAATTAGTAAGAAAGCATAACTGAATTTATATAAAAGTTGACAGCACAACAATATTGATTTAGAATATAAGAAGATATTATTTCTACTAAAACACAAGCATTACAATAATATTAGAGAATCAAAATCCACACCAAATAATTATGCATATAAATTTATCTCTTGCCTCACCACAATGCCTAGCCTAGATTACATGGCATTTCTACAAAATCTAGCAAGAAAATATGGAAATAATGTGTGAGCATAACTTTGTTGTTTCTCAATTGTTTGTGTTGCAATGGAGGTACATGCTTCTTTTTATAGGCAATAATGGCATTATGGGATACTATAGCAAAGGAGGCTTTATTCGGAACAAGGAAGTTTTTTCTATAGGTTTTGTAGGTTTTTCCTTCTTTTTCTTCCTTAGATTCTAGCTCTTGAGAATGAAAATTTGTGTTCGTAATTATGTGCTTCCAGCTACTAAAGGTACTGAAACATCATGATCTAGGCCATAAATTGCATGGAAGAAAGACTAATCCATCGGCTCGGAAGGCATGGGCTAGGTGAGAATGATCTTGTCCATTGGTTTGGTCATGTTATGCTAATTGGATGGTGGAAGGAAAGGCTTCCCGTGGAATCAATTGTAGTTAATAACACACAGTCCAAGACACATCCATGTGTATAGTCCTCATTAGCTGACATGCCCTAACGCATGTAATGACATCTTGAGACTAGTGTGAAACAGAGGGCCTTGATCGTTTTGATAGTGCATCCGATAGCTACGAGCGTGCCATGTCTCCTCCTATTTCAAATTTGATTTTCTTTTATTTTCTTATGCATTTGTTATCCGATTTTGCTCTTTTTGGTATTGTTTTGCTCCCTTTTTGTACCAGATCTCAAATCTACAAACAAGTAATTAAAATAAAATAATCATTTTACAAACATAATTTAGAATAGTATATTAAAAGTATTTAGTTTACATTAAAATGCACAAAACACACTAAGAATAAAAATAAGTTTTAAAATTAACTGATCTATACGGTTTCACACAAACATATATTTTAACACTCAAAAATACTTTTAGGAATTACCAAAAGCATTTAAGAACATATTTAGAAACTAAAAACATATTTTACAACACATTAAAACTAAAAATAAAGTCACAACACATTATTTTATGGTTTTAATTAATTTCAAATTAAAAAAATGTTGTACACACAAAAACATTTCAAAAAATTACCGACATTTACTTAAACATAAAAGCACACTAAAAACACATAATTTAACATGTTTTCATACTAAAACACTAAGATATTCTTTCACTAAAATGTTATTAATTAGAGGATTTAATGAGAAATACAAGCGTAAATAATTGATTTTGGCCTTATAAAATGTACATTTCTATAGCCTCATCACACCCTCCAACCAACTTATTGCTGTCCCTAGTAATTAAAGTGATAAAATTTTGAAATGATTTATAGATATCTATATAATGAATATTATTTAATTATCTTTTATTTCATCTAACTAGATAAACTAACACAACAAAACTTTTATTTAAACACCTTACATGCTATTAACAAAATGTAAGCAAGCCAAACTTAGTGCAAAAGGAGATAATGAATGATGATGAAGTTTCATAAAAAACTAAGTATAAAATCATTTTGCTATTTGCTTTATATCACTCCTATAGGCAGCAACACTTCAAAATTTTTCACTAGAGCAACTAAAGACCAAAAATTAAACAACAAGATAGCGGGTAGTGTAATGTTTGGCTCCCTTAAGCTTTCTCCATAACCTATTTAGCGAGCTTGGATTCAGTAATTCTCATACTAGTTGGCCTAAAATACTAGGTATTGAAGCACCCCATGGAACTTACTTACTAGAGTTACAGAGGTTGTGAAACCAAACTTACACATATTTTGCTTATTAATTTACATACTTTGTACTTTTTATTTTTATATTATTATTAGTTGATTAATAAATTAATCAAAAATGCCATTGCCCGTATTCTGTCATCTACACAAAATAGTAGAACTTAGATATTCAAAGCCTTGACTTTTCACTACAATTAAGCATTATAGTGCGTGTGTTAAAAGAGCAACTTACAAATACTTTGGAAAATAAACACATAAGCATGTTGAATAACACCAATGTTTTGAGAATTCATAAAGTTAGACAATTCAAAGAACAAAAAAATGATACCATATTGATATCAAATTCTGCACTATGAAACTATATATATATATGTATTTACAAAACACATTCTTTAGTAAGTTCGTCAGATGTAATGCAGACACACAACAGGTTGAAATACGTCTCAAAAATGCTAATCACACTTTATCCGGTATTTTGAATAAGAGAAGAACGTGTTTCAAGATTATTACGTACTCCTTAACTCCACCATCTTTATGCATATATGTAAACAAAAAGACAATGAAATTAAGAAAAACAAATAGCCAAGATTATATTATCAGACTAAAACAAGATGCATTTCAAGAGGAAACTCTTTAATTCTGCCATCTCCACTATGGAAAATAAGAATCTTAAAGTTTAATAAGCAGTACTGTAATGCCCCAAAGTCAATTACATGTTATTCTAGAGTAAATGGTAGATTAGTGTGCCATAATGAGTACTCTAAACCTAATTTGATCATTTTGTGCAAATTCCTAAACTAATGTTGTTTTGATTTTTTTTATGATTTTTAAATTTCTTAAAATCATTTTTAATTGCTATTTTAAATTTTGAAACAAAACAATTTAATAAATACCAAACAGGTCTCATCTGAAATCAATGTGCTGTTGCAGACGATTTTTGTGCAGCCAATTGTCCTTCTATTTCTCTATTTATCTCTCCCTCTCCCTCTCATTCTCACTCATTCTCTCTCGTTCTCTCACTCTCCCTCTCTGTATCTCTTCTCTCTCTCAACTTCTCTTAAATTTTTCATCAAAAATACTCTTAAGCTTCGGTATTCAGTAGATTGGAAGCTCGAGAACTCGATTGAATGACCAAAAACGCGATTCAAAGCTCGAATTCAAGGTTAGTATCTAAATTTTAAAACTTTTTCAATTTTTCAAATTTCTTGGTATTTTGAAAATCTAAGCTTTTCTAAGCTCAGAAAACTATCAATCTAGGTTAGAGAAACTTAGAACAACTAGAATCTGAGCCTTGTTTGTTCAAAAATGGATTTGAATTAAGATTTTTCATTTTTATCTAATTTTTCCCATTTTTGGATTTTTTCAAAAATTTTGTTTAAATCTTGTTTTAATGTATTAAAAAGTAATCCACTATGTTTTTCTATCAACTATGATCATTATTCATCCCTAGGATATGAGAAAATAGGTTGAAATTGAAGATTTAGGCTTGAGAGGCCGAGAACCCATGCTTGGAAAATTCAAAAATTTTTCTACATTGGTAGGTCTAAGTTCATGTCCGATAGGCCGGATTCATACAAACAATATAGTTCGGCCGACCGAACCAGGGCAACCGGTAGGCCGACCGAGCATGGTGAGATTTTGTTATTTTTTACCCGTTTTCACCGTCTTGAATCCCGATTAAGATTTTGATTTTGTAAAATGATTTTATAAACTTAAATGGCATAGTAGGACACCATGAGATAGTTTAGTAGCATAGGATATCTTAAGCTAGATACTAATAGACTTAGTTATTGTATGTTTAAGGTTGTTCGTGGTTCCACCGAGCTGACGTGTAAAGGACCAAAAATTCGGTGTGGGACACTAGCACGAGTATTGAGGTAGGACTTTTATCGCTTCCTTGATAGCCAGTTTTAAACTTTTTGGCCTTAAAAAGGATTTTTAACAAAATGTTTTCAATGAGTGACCAACAAGGGTTTTCATCGGCTATTTTTTTTATAGTAGATTGAGGTGATTTTCATAATAAATCTCATAATTAATGTAAATGATTATATTTAGTAAAACGAGATTTTAATAATTATAGAAAGATATATATATTTAAGGGCATGATGCCATATCAGAGATCAGGTCGTGTAGAGTGCGACCTTGGGGCAGGTCTTCAAACCTAGCTGGGCCACTATGGTGGTGTCATATATATGGTTTGCCCAGGAAAAAGAAAATGATATTCTTTCTGGTTGACCAATAAATAGTTTTGGTAAGATAAGTTTTATTTAACATTATTTATTTAATTATTCAAGTTTATTCTCTAACTATTTTCTTGAATAATGAAAATTCCCTTTTTAAAATTAAATGTTTTTTTAAATAAAAAATAAAAATACAGTCCTACTGAGCCTTTGGCTCACATTTTATTTGTTTCAAAAATCTTTCTGCTCTATGTGGATATCAGCTTAGGATTGGAGAAGAGTCCACAGATAGGATATTCAAGTAATAGGAGAACCCAGTAGGTTATTTAAATTATAAAATCAATGTATGTATAACTATAACTTTCTTTTCTTCATTTTGGACTGTGGTTGTAATTTAAAATTGTCAGTACTATGTGTGTGCACAAAATGCGGGTTAGTGGGACCCATTCTTGTTTCATTCTATTCCTTTATTATTATTTCCTTATTGTTTATTTTGTTATTTTACTTGTTTAAATATTATAATTACTCGTTTTAAAAAGGTTTTAAAATTTTCACATTTTCTTAAATAATTTCTTAATTCTTAAACTCTTGTTTTAATTGAAATTCTACTTAATTAACTTAATCAACCCTCCACGTTACTTTCGTTCTCTAAGGCGTGATAGAATGGTATCAGAGCTTAAGGTTATTTGCCTTGGGAATTATGCACACATAGGTACGACGATGAAATACCATCGACAGTCCAAAATTTGTTTTCAAAAGTGAGAGAATGGCAACTAGACGTCCTTCGACAGCCGACATCAAGTTTGAAAATGATGAGGGCATGATGAGGGTTATGTTTGCCATATTTCAATAGATGGCAGCAAGGGCAAGACCGAATGTTTCGAGGCTAGTCACTGATATTTGTATTTTAAGAAATTTTGACGTGCGTCTGTACCAACCTTCGATGGAACTGGGGACCCGCAAGTGGCAAAATATTGGCTAAATTCGATCGTGAAGCATCTAGTTACTCTTAGTGTGCTAGCAGAGTATCGTGTCGAATTTACAGCGTACAAGTTCGAAGGTGGTGCTAATACTTTGTGGAAGCAAGTAAAGCACCTAGAAAACAATGGTAACATCGGTTGGGATAGGTTTAAGGAGTTGTTCTATGACCGCTACTTTCTGTAGGGATACAAAGACCAGAAGGCAATTGAATTCTACAGGTTGCAACAAGGTGACATATGGGTACGGGAATATGAGGTGAAGTTCACTAAATTGGCTAGGTTTGCTCCCTCTATAGTGGCATCAAAATGTGGAAGTACATTAAGTTTCAGGATAGACTCAAAGCCCCTATCCGACGATAGGTGGTTGCCCTGTGACTCAGGAACTTCATAGAGCTTGTGTTATCAGCCATATCAATGGAAAATGACTGCGTGCAATACTATGAGAATCGAGCCAAGACCTCAGGAGGACCATAATGGAGCGGCAGAAGGAGCACCAATATTCGACCAACTTTGGGAAAGAACAAACAAGGTAGCGTGAATAGCGACAGTAACAGTTCATCTTATAGCAGGCACAGCAACCCCTATAGCTTTCACTGCCATTATTGTCAACAACTGGGACATATCAAGAGGAATTGCCCAATTAGGAGTGCTCATCTAGGACTTTAGACTGGAGAAGGAGCCAGTCGTTAGCTTCAAACCTTACCTCTATCTCAGCAATTCCCTCAGCTTTAGTTCCATCAATTTTCTCCTCAGCAACTGCCATACCCAGCACAAGGATATTAGCCACAGAATTTTTAGCGCAATGCCCCTCAATATCGAGCATCGAGTACAGTTAGTTTGTAGTCACCTCCATCGCAGTAGTATCAGTCGACCAACCCAGGACCTAGTAATGCTGGTAGAGGTAAAGGGAAAGCTCCAGTGTAGGTTCACACCATGACATCAGGGAGTTCAGACGCCCAAACCAACAACGTGGTTGTCGATGATACAATTCTAGTTTCTCAGTCATTAGCACACGTATTATTCAATAATGGTGCCACTCATTCTCTCATTTCGAGCCCTTTTGTACATGCCTTGGGATTAGAAATAGAAGAGTTTGATGAATCCTTAGCGATAGCTTCACCCTTGGGACGGGTGTGTGTGAACTATATTTGTAAAGCTTGTAAAATAAAGATTGGGGATGAGATATTGAAGAGTGATTTGATTGAAATCCCCATGTGTATATATGTTGTAATTCTAGGGATGGATTGGTTGTCCAAATACAATGCAATCGTAGACTGTCAACTTAGGAAAGTAACTCTAGTGTCCGATAGGGGGACGACGATCACTTACCAGGGTAGTGGTGATCGGCTAATGAGTGAGCGTCTCGTAAGGGCGTGTCTTAGAGGGCGAAAGAACGCAGCTGGTTATGCCTTCCTCATGAACCTAGAAGGAGAGTTTAGTGCCTCGAGAAGAAACGTAGCGATCCCAATGGTAGACGAATTTGAAGAAGTCTTCCTCGATGAATTGCTAGGATTGCCACCACATCGGGAGCTCAAATTTGGCATCGAGTTACTTCTAAGAACAACACCGATTTCTATAGCACCTTATTGGAGGCACAGCAGAAATGAAGAACTAAGAAAGTAGCTTCAAGAGCTTGCTGATAAAGGATACATCCATAATAGTACATCACCGTGGAGAGCACGGATTTTGTTCACTAAGAAGCATGATAGAACGCTCAGCTTGTGCATAGATTATCGACAGCTGAATCAGGTCACGGTAAAGAACAAGTATCCTCTGCCTAGGATTGATGAACTGTTTGACCAGTTGGGAGGTTCGCGGTACTTCTCAAAGATAGATTTGAGGTCGGGATATCATCAAATCAAGATTAAGGAAAAGGACATTCCCAAGACAGCTTTTAGGACTCGGTATGGGCACTTTGAATTTCTGGTGATGCCGTTTGGACTGACGAATGCTCCAGCAGCCTTCATGGACCTTATGAACAGGATATTCAGGCCTTATCTGGATTAGTTCATAATCGTGTTCATCGACGACATCTTAGTTTACTCTAAGACTTGGGAAGAGCATGAGCAGCATCTCAGAATCGTGCTTTAGACTCTGCAAGAACATTAGTTGTACGCTAAGAAAGAGAAGTGCAAATTTTAGTTGATAAAAGTTAAGTTTCTAGGTCATGTCATCTCCGAGCATGGTATCTTGGTGGATCCATCTAAGGTTAAAGCTATAGTAGAATAGGAATGACTGAGGAATGTGGTAGAAATTTGTCGCTTTTTAGGACTCGTAGGATACTATAGGAAATTTGTGAAGGACTTCTCGAAGATAACAACACCGTTGATAAGATTGATTAGGAAGAATGTCAAGTTCGATTGGGATGAAGAAATTGAGCTCGCTTTTCAAGAGTTGAAGAATCGGTTGACCTTAGCTCCAGTATTGATTATCCCCAATAGTGACGAGCCGTATGAGGTTTACACAGATGCCTTGGGATGCAAACTTGGATGCGTGTTGATGCAACACGGATGCATAGTGGAGTACAGATCAAGACAGCTACGACCTCACGAGCGAAACTACCTTACTCATGACTTAAAGCTCACGACGGTAATTCACACGTTGAAAATTTAGAGGTGTTATCTGTACGGGGCGACATTTTAGGTTTTCTTTGACCACAAGAGTTTTAAGTATTTATTTACTTAGAGGGATTTGAACTTGAGGCAGTGAAGGTGGATGGAATACATGGAGGATTATGATTTCACGTTGCGGTACCATCCTAGCAAAGCTAATGTAGTTATAGATATTTTTAGTTGGAAGTTTTCAAGGATTCTTGCTTGTTTGGCCCTTGAAGATTGGAAAAGAGATGCAATAGTGAGTGAGTATGGGCTACAATATTATGAAGACCATGATTGCGTTTTGGTGCACCACATGGAGACAACCCCAGCTCTTGTTCAGATAGTGAGGCAGAATCAGTGGCGAGACCAGCACCTTCAGGGAATCTGGATGCAAATTCAGAGCAGAGAGCAATTTGAAGAATGGAGGGTACGTGCCAATGGATCATTGTTCTAGGAGCGTCTGGTAGTTCTAGCAATTGCAGAAGTGACGAAGGCTGTAATGCATAAAGCCCATAAGTCTCAGTTCGCTATTCATCCAGAAAGCATGAAGATGTATCGTGATTTAAAGAGGCAATATTGGTGGAGAGGTATGAAGAAGGATATCCAGGAATATGTGGCCAGGTGTACGACTTGTCTTTAGGTGAAAGCTGAGCATCAGAAGGCAGTAGGTCAGCTTCAGCCACTTCCTATTCCAAGGTGAAAATGGGAACACATCACGATGGATTTTCTTACCGGATTGTTAAGAGCGGAGCATAGGCATGATACAATTTGGGTCTTGGTCGACAGGTTAATGAAGTCAGCTCATTTCATTTCGTTCAGATCGACTTGTTTGAGGAGGATTCTTGAAGAATTGTACCTGTAGAACATAGTGCAGTTACATGGGGTTCAATGCCAAGTATTAGAGGAGCTTTCAGGAGGCTTTAGGTACAGATTTAAACTTCAGCATGGTATTTCATCCTCAAACCGATGGGCAATCTGAGCAGGTTATTCAGATTCTTGAAGATGTGTTACGTGCTTGTGTGTTCGACTTCGGTGGAAACTAGAAGAAATATTTGCATCTGGTGGAGTTCGCATACAATAACAGCTATCAATTGAGCATTGGCATGGCACTGTTTGATGCATTATATGGACGACTGTGTCAATCATCGGTGTGTTAGGCTAAACCAGAAGATAGGGTTATTCTTGGGCCAGATGAGATTCGTGATAGTAATGAGAAGGTCACTATGATACGGGATCGATAGAAGTCAGCTCAAAGTAGGCAGAAGAGTTACGTAGATAGAAGGCATCAACCCTTGGAATTCAAGGTAGGAGACTTTGTTCTCTTGGAGGTATCACCCCGCAAAGGTATCTCGTGATTCAGAGTAAGTGGTAAACTCGTGCTAAGATATGTTGGAGCATTCAAAATTACTCAATGCATGGGTGTGGTTGCTTATCGACTCGACCTTCCTCTAGAACTTTTGCATGTTCATGACGTATTCCACGTGTTGATGCTTTGGAAGTGTTCGCCTAAGCAGGATAAGATCGTTTCATTCCAGGACGTACAAATTCAAGAAGACATGACATATGAAGAAGTGCCGATTCAGATCATTGATCGAAAAGTGATCAGTTTGCATCGTCATGAAATCCCGTTAGTAAAGGTCATGTGGTAGCATCACGGGGTTGATGAAGCCACTTGGGAATTAGAATCGAATATGTAGGAATTGTATCCGCATTTGTTTTGTTTTTGATCCAGGTTGTCAATTTCGAGGGTAAAATTTCTTTTAAGGGTAGAGAGTTGTAACGCCCCAAAGTTAATTAAATGTTATTAGTGAGTAAATAGTAGATTAGTGTGCCATAATGAGTATTCTAAACCTAATTTGATCATTTTGTGGAAATTCCTAAACTAATGTTGTTTTGATTTTTTTTTTATGATTTTTAAATTTCTTAAAATCATTTTTAATTGCTATTTTAAATTTTGAAACAAAACAATTTGACAAATACCAAATAGGTCCCATTTGAAATCAGTATGTAGCTGCACATGGTTTTTTTGTAGCCAATTGTCCTTCTCTCCCTCTATTTATCTCTCCTTCTCCCTCTCATTCTTACTCACTCTCTCTCATTCTCTCACTCGCCCTCTGTGTCTCTTCTCTCTCTCAACTTCTCCTAAATTTTTCTTTAAAAATCACACCCAAGCTTCGGTATTCAATAGACTGGAAGCTCAGGAACTCGATTGGACGACCAAAAACGTGATTCAAAGCTCAAATTCAAGGTTAGTTTCTAAATTTCAAAACTTTTTCAATTTTTCAAATTTCTTTGTATTTTGAAAATCTAAGCTTTTCTAAGCTTAGAAAACCATCAATCTAGGTTAGAGGAACTTAGAACAACTAGAATCTAAGCCTTATTTGATCAAAAACGGATTTGAATCAAGATTTTTCATTTTTCTCTAATTTTCCCCATTTTTGGATTTTTTTTAAAATTTTGTTTAAATCTTGTTTTAATGTATTAAAAAGTAATCTACTATGTTTTTCTATCAACTATAACCATTATTCATGCCTGGGATGTGAGAAAACAGGTTGAAATTGAAGATTTGGGATCAAGAGGCCGAGAACCCGTGCTTGAAAAATTTTAGAATTTTTTTAGATCAGTAGGTCGAAGTTCATGTCCAACTGGCCGGATTCATACGGCTGGTAGGCCTAACTTGAAAAAGTTCAGTCGACGGGACTTGGTTTTTCGATAGACCGAACTGTACAGTTCGGCCGGCCGAACCAGGGCGACCGGCAGGCCGACCGGGCATGGTGAGATTTTGTTATTTTTCACCTGTTTTCATTGTCTTGAACCATGATTGAGATTCTGATTTTGTAAAATGATTTTATAAACTTAAATGGCACACTAGGACACCATGAGATAGTTTAGTAGCATAGGATATCTTAAGCTAGATACTAATAGACTTAGTTATTGTATGTTTAAGGTTGTTCGTGGTTCCATGAGCTGATGTGTAGCGGACCAAAAATTCAGTGTGGGACATCGGCACGAGTATTGATGTAGGACTTCTACCCCTTCCTTGATAGCCAGTTTTAAATGTTTTGGCCTTAAAAAGGATTTTTAAAAAAATGTTTTTAATGAGTGATCAAAAAGGGTTTTCATCAACTTTTTTTTTTATAGTAGATTGAGGTGATTTTCATAATAAACCTCATAATGAATGTAAATGATTATATTTGGTAAAAAGAGATTTTAATAATTATAGAAAGATATATATATTTAAGGGCATGATGCCATATTAGAAATCGAGTCGTATAGAGTGCGACCTTAGGGGTAGATCCCGAAACCCAATTGGGCCACTACAGTGGTGTCACATATATGGTTTGCCCAAGAAAAAGAAAATGATATTCTTTCTAGTTGACCAATCAAAAGTTTTGGAAAGATAAGTTTTATTGAATTTTATTTATTTATTTAATTATTCAAGTTTATTCTCTAACTATTTTCTTGAATAATGAAAATTCCCTTTTTAAAATTAAACATTTTTTTTAAATAAAAAATAAAAATATAGTCCTACTAAGCCTTCCGCTCACATTTTATTTGTTTAAAAAATCTTGTCCCTCTAGGTGGATATTAGCTTAGGATCGGAAAAGAGTCCACAGACAGGATATTCGAACAATAGGAGAACCTAGTAGGTTATTTAAATTATAAAATCAAGGCATGTATAACTTTAACTTTCTTTTCTTCATTTTGGACTGTGGTTGTAATTTAATATTGTCAGTACTATGTGTGTATATAAAATATAAGTCAGTGGGACCCATTCTCGTTTCATTCCATTCCTTTATTATTATTTCCTTATTGTTTATTTTGTTATTTTACTTGTTTAAGTATTATAATTACTTGTTTTGAAAAAGGTTTTAAAATTTTCACATTTTCTTAAATAATTTCTTAATTCTTAAACTCTTGTTTTAATTAAAATTCTACTTAATTAACTTAATCAACCCTCCATGTAACCTCCCGTTCTTCGGGGCGTGATAAGTACACCATTTTTTTTTTTGCTTAGTTAGATAGACAGACGCAAAATCAAAAATAGTCAACTATCATAACCAAAATAAAAAAAAAATTTGAAATACAAACCTCTCCCCATTCTAAATTAAACATTATCTCAATGTTTAGAAAGATAGAGAGAAGAACAAGATTACCTGCATAAGACAGTTAGTCAAGAAAACACTAATAAAGAAAATGAACATGTTGTAAGTAAAACCAAAAGATTAAAAGAGTCGAATTAGAGATTTAAATCTAAATGATGTTTCTTGTTGTCCATCTTCTTATCTAGCTTTGATGTCACAATGTCTATCTCAGGATGAACAGTTATGATTAGATCGATTAGTTCTTCAGCAATTGATGCAGAGATAAAGATCTTTCTCCCTATCTAGAAAAGAAAATTTTTTCTATAGGATGATCAAGAAATTTTAACAAACCATCAAGGAAACCATTAACTTTTTGCAAACCCAAGAGTTTAGGGTGAATGCCTAATAGGTACCTATTTGCTTTTATAAATAATTCCTCTAAAGTTCCTAGACCACCAAGTAAGGCAATAAAAGCATCTAAGTGTTGAATCATAGTAGAAATGTGATCAGTGATAGTCAAGACTCACCATTCTCTTCGTATGGTTTGACTACAAAGATTGTTGTTATGTTGCCCAAAATGTTTTTCTGGAATAGTGGATATTATAGTATAGAAAGGTTGCTGTATTCACAGAGAGGTAGGTTTTTGAAAGATTAGTAATTTAACGGCTGAAAAGGCAAGGGTGATTTTATTGAGATTTTAAGGAAAAAAAATATTTTTAACAATTTTAAATAAAATTTTAAAACATGAAATAAAAATGGTGAAGCTTTGAGAATCCTTTGCATGTTGTGGAATTTTAACTCTAAATAATAATTATCTAAAGCATTTAATTTATTATATCCTCTCTCATTAATTCCAAACACTCTTACAAATTTTATAAGTCAACCTAAAGTGATAATATAGCAAGCCATAAAGCAATAAGGGTTTTCCTATAAAAAGTAGCAAAATAGCCATCTCTCACTATTTGTTTAGTGTATTAATTATGAAAATTATAACCACTGTCACTTTAATAATAATTAACATAATTTTAAGATAGAAAAAATAATAACAAATCAAAATTATTATATTTTAATGGAATAAATTATTATGCTAATTTCGGTAGCATCTTGTCTTATTAAATGGCTTAAGAATATATTATGCCATCCTCTGTCGGTAATAAATCAAGCGTTATCAAGCATTTACTATGCTAGTCTATGCCTATAATGCAGCAGAAACTCAACTTAATAAATAGGTATGATTTTAGTATTATTAATATTAATTATGCAACACAATTAGATTACATAAAAAAAACATGACTAAATTTATTCAACAATTTGACAGTATGACAACATTAATAATAATTATTAAAAAACTTAGAAATATAACTTATTCTATAAAAAAATAAGTATTGCAACATAGATATTGAGCTAAAATCCATACCCAAGTACTATGCGTACAAATTATTTCTCTATCTCACTACACTTTTTACACTAATTTAAGTATTATTTTATTATTTTTATTAGGATCAAAGGAGTACCTTAATAGTACATCCTTACAAAAGGGGTACTCTACTAAGCAAGAGTTTCAACAGTAGAAAAACTAATGAAATGGCCCGAAGGACGTATGAAGAATGTAGGAACGGGGGAGGGAACACCCCCTTTTATAGTAGAGAAATTTTGCTATTCCTTCATTTTTATTATATTTTATTTCTTTTATTTATTAATTTTTATTTCTTTTATTTTTTTCATCTTTAAATCGCTGCCGGATGAGCTGGCGCTGATTAAACAAATTATTCCTTCTCCTTTCACGTGATTCAGCTCTGTTCACTATGCATTTCATGGCTCGAGATCTAGTGCGATGCACGTACAAGACAGACTCGTAAAGACCGTTGGATTCACTAATTGAAGACTAAACGAACAGTGCTTAACGAGTCAAAGAGAAGAAGTTAACGCCTTGAACTAGACGTCAGATAAGTCAACGTATACTGATCTAACAGCTATCGAGACGCCAACAGTGGGGAAGGCTATAGCAAATCCAAGACAAGGATCTAAGATTCCCTGACGCGCATCACACGATGTGGATAGTGCAAATTGAAGAGGGGGCGCAATCCAATGGTCTACATTCTGCCACGTGGCATTTCTGATTTTTATTTTTTATTTTATTTCTTATCCATTTAAGGTTTGTTTTTGTGCTATTTTACTCATTTTTTTTTCTACATTTTAAATCTAAAATTAACGAACACGCTAAAATTAATTATTCTATAAAAAAATATTTACAAAAATAATTAAAAATATTGATTTTAAAATAAAACACATAAAAATAATTACATACTTAAAACTTATTTACAAACACTCTAAGACTCAAAATTACCACACATTTATTTTATGATTTTGATTATTTACAAGCTATACATATATTTAACATATCAAAATTACCAAAAATATTATTAAACATAAAAATATACTAAAAATACATTTTTAATCACATTTACACACTAAGATACAAAAATACTAATTAACACAAAATGCTACAATTAAGGTATTTAACGAGAAATAAAAGCATAAACAAATAATTTAAGCTTTGTAAAATGTACACTTTATAGTCTCGTCAATTGCCTTGAGCAAAGACATTAAGGATGATAGCTAAGACTTTACTACCTCTTGTGTGGGCTTCTGTTGTGACACTCCCTATTAACCATAGGCTACGTCCAGGATAAATCATGTTTATTTTCCTCTTAGCTAGGACTTGACTTAAGTGAAATGTAGCTTCTAAATAATGTTGATTCTTTCCTAAAATGGAACAACAAAACACAAAAATGGTTTTTAATCTTTGAGGTGACTGGGTAAAGGGTTCCATGTTTGTTTCTAAGACTTCTTTTCTCGCTCAGCCTAATTTACGAATCATTTTTATAGAGGAGTCGAGTATGACAAAGAGCTAGGTGGGACAAGGATGGCAATGCAAAGTCAAATGACTTTTGATAGACAAACCGTATTATTTTGAAAATTTACTCACAAAACTATACAACTTTTGAAATAGTGGCATCGAATCTTTGAAAATTGAGATAAAGTTAAATAAACCGAGCATGCAAATACTACTAAAAAATGAGACATCTAACACAAACTTAAAAGTCAAAAGAATAATAGTAAAAGTAAACAATATAGGTGAAATTACTCTAACAATTACTATTCAGATTCAAAATAGGCTCACACAAACATTTTTTTTTTTTTTTACAAATTTTGTTAACTCAATGGATCAAGTATCTATTTCCCATCCAGTTTTCATATAAACTAGGAAATGGGGTCTTTTAACATTTGATTCCCTAGATGTTGTCTCCTATCATGAAATTGTGGCTATAGTTTAGAAATAGTTCCCCATACATATCCACTAGTATGTGTCTCAAGAGTGACTCAAAGATCTTCCAAGTTCTCCTTACATAGTCCATCCTTGTAAAATTATATTTTATCCTCTCTATTTCAAGAGACCATGCTTATTGAACAACATTTGCCCATACAAGCCTATCAAGTGCACTTAGGACATGTAAACTTAACATTTTGGGCTCTCCTCTTTCTTGAATACAAACTACTACCCATCCCTAGCAACAGTGCCAAATTTTTTATTACATCGCCCAAAATGTTTTTTTAAATGTGGTCATTTGTAGTATAATAAGGGCAATAGTATCCACAAGGAGGTGAAATTCACAAATGAAAAAGTTGTCAAATCTTAACATTTTAAGAGATAAGTGGGTTAAACAAAATAAAGCTTAAAAGGAAGACAATATTTTTCTACGATTTCAAAATTTAAGGTTTAAAACATATATTAAAAAACGATGAGGTGTTGAGAATCCTCTATATGTTTATTATCGATATGGATTTTGATTCTAATTAAATTTCTAAAGCAATTGACTAATTAAATCTTTTCCTATTAAAACATGCATGTTATTTTTACAATATTCAAAAGTGACAATATTGCAAGAAATAATGCAATAAGAGATGTTTCATAAAAATATTAAATTAAAAGCACCAATTGTGATAATTGTTGTCATTATAGAATTATCTATCACAATTATAAGATGGAAAAGATGAAATTAATCAAAATAAATAGATTTTAGTAGAATAATATTTCGTTGAAAACCACAAAACTTTATTTTATGAAATACCTGAGAACGACAGTATACCTACCTCCAGCAATACTACAGTAAACAACATTCCATAAAGTAGTTATGTTATTATTCTTATTATGCATGTTATTTAATACATAAAGAAAGCATGATTGGATACACATAAAAATTGGCAGCAAAACAATATTGATTCAAAATATAACAAAATGTTATTTCTACTGAAATATAAGCATTACAATAGTATTACAGTATCAAAATCCATAATAAATAATTATACATATATTCATCTCTTACTTCACCAAACTACTCTTGCCTAGCTTACATGATATTTCCACAAGTTCTACCAAGAAAATATAGAAGTAACGTGTAAGCATAACTTAGTCATTTATCAATTGTTCGTGTTGCAATTCCTTTTTATAGGCAATAATCGCATTGTGTGATGCTGTAGCAAAGGAGACTTTCTTCGGAATAGGTAGGGTTTTTCTATAGTTTTTTTTTTCTTCTTTTTCTTCCTTGGATTCCAACTCTTGAGAATATAAATTTGAGTTCATAATTGTGTGTTTCACAGCTATTGAAGGCATTGAAATTTCGTGATCTGGGCCATAACTTGAGCTGAAGAAAGACTGATCCATTGGCTTAGGACATGTGGGCTAAGCGGGAATGAACTTATCCGTTGGTTTGGTGATATTGTGCTAATTGGACGGTCGAAAGAAAGGCTTCATGTGGAATCTAACAGTAGCAGATAACATATGGTTTGACACAGATCCACATGCTCGGGCCCCACTGGCTGACGTGCGTTAATGAGTGGAATGACGTCTTAACACCTAATATGAAATAGAGGACCTTGATCATTTTAATAGCGCATCCGATGGCTAAGAGCATGCCATGTGTTCTCCTATTTAGATTCAAATTTCTTTTATTTTCTTGAATATTTGTTGTTTGATTTTGCCCGTTTTGATGTCATTTTGTTCCATTATTTGCACCAGATTTCAAATCCACAAACAAGTAATTAAAATAAAATTAAATATTTTGCAAATGTAATTATAATAATATATTAAAAATATTTTTTTACATTAAAACACACAAAACAAACTTCAAATAAAAAGAAGCTTTTAAAATTAACAGACCTATACGGTTTCACACAAACATATTTTTTAACACTCAGAAATATTTTTAGAAATTACTAAAAACATGAAAGAATATATTTACCAACCAAAAACAATTTTTACAATATATTAAGACTACAAATAAAATCAAAACACATTATTTTTATAGTTTTAATTAATTTCAAAATAAACAAATATTTTACACACAAAAACACTTTTAAAAATTAACTAAAATGTACATAAACATAAAAGCACAGTAAAAGCACATAATTAAACATATTTTTATACTAAGACATTAAGATATTGTTTAACACTAAAATGCCTTTAATTAGAGGATTTAGTTAGAAATATAAGCACAAATGAATGAATTTATCGTTATAAAATATACACTTTTATAGTCTCATTATACATCCTAACTAGCTTATTACTAGCCCCTAGTAATTAAAGGGATAAAATTTTGAAATGATTTACAGAATATCTCTACAATGCATATCATTTAATTATCATTTGTTTCACCTAACTAGATAACTAACAAAAAAAAAAAAAAAACTTTTGTTTAAATGCCTTACATGCTATTTAGTAAAATGTAAGCAAGCCAAACTTAGCGCAAAAGAAGATAATGAATGATTATGAAGTTTCATTAAAAAACTAAGAATAAAATCATTTTGCTATTTGCTTTAAATCACTCCTGCAGTTAGCAACAATTCAAAATTATTCATTAGAACAACTAAAGAACAAAAATTAAACAACACCACAGCTAGTAGTGCAACGTTTGGCTCCATTAAGCTTTCTTCATAACCTATTTAGCGAGCTTTAGATCAATAACTCCTAGACAAGTTGGCCTAAGATACAAGGTGTTGAAGCATCCCATGGAACTTACTTTCTAGAATTATAGAGGCTACGAAACCAAACTTACACACATTTTGCTTATTAATTTACATACTTTGTACTTTTTTTATTTTTATTGCATTATTATTTGATTAATTAGTAAATCAAAAATGTCAAAGCCCATAGTTGTTCATCCGCACAAAATAGCAGAACTTATATATTCAAAGCTTTGACTTACTACCACAATTAAGCATTATAGCGTATGTGCAAAAAGTGCAACTTACAAACACTTTAGAAAATAAACGCATAAACATGTTAAATAAAACCATCGTTTTAAGAGTTCAAAAATTTAGACAATTCAAAGAATAGAAAAATGATATCACATTGATAGGAAATTCTGAAATCAAAATAAAATAATAACATATTAATTACTATGAAACTATATATATACATATTTACAGAATGCATTTTTTTAGTCAGTTTTTTAGATGCAATGCAGACTTACAAATAGTACCAATAGGTCGAAATACACCTTAAGAATGCTAATCACATTTTACTCTGCTACTTCGAACAAGAGAAGGACGTGTCTCAAGAATATTACAAACTCCTTAACTCCACCATCCTTATACATGCATGTAAACAAAAGGAAAATGAAACTAAGAAAAATAAACAGCCAAGATTACATTATTGGGAAAAAAAAATGAGATGCGTTTCAAGCCGTCTCTACTTTGGAAAATAAGAATGCTAAAGTTTTATAAACAGCATACCATTTTTTTGCTTGGTCAGATAGACAAATGCAAAATCAATAATAGTCAAGAATCATATACAAAATTGAAAAAATTTGACACACTACCCTCTCCCCTAACCTAAACTAAACACTATCCTAATGCTTAAAAAGATAGAGAGAATAACAATACTACCTATATAAGAGCAGTTAGTTAAGAAATTGCTAATAAAAGAAAATGAACGTGTGGGTAAAACGAAAAGATTAAACGAGTTACAGTTGGATATTCAAATCTAAATGCCACTCTTTGCTATCCATCTTCCCATCTAGCTTTGATGTCATAGTGTCTATCTTAGGAAGAATAGTGAGGATTTAATTAATTTGTTCTTCAACAGTTAATGTGGAGATAAATATCTTTCTCCCTGTCTAGACAAAAAAAATTTTGTTCTATAGCATGATCATGAAATTTTAATAAATCGTCAAAGAATCCATTAAGGCTTAATAGACCTAAGGGTTTAGAGTGAATGGCTAACAAGTTCCTATTTGCTACTATAAATAATTCCTCTAAAGTTCCTGGACCACTAGGTATGGTAATGTAGGCATTTGAGTGTTGAATCATAGCAGCAATGTGATCAGTGATAGCCAAGACTCTCCATTCTCTTCCTATGGTATGACCACAATGATTGCCTTGAGCAAAAACATTAGGGATAATACCTAAGATTTTAATGCCTCCTATAAGAAATCTTGTTGCAATACTCTCCATTAACATAAGGCTACCTCCCCCATAAATCATGTCTATTTTCCTCTTAGCTAGGACTTGATCTAAGTGAAACGCAACTTCTAAATAATGTTGATTCTTTCCTCGACTGGAACCACAAAACACGTAAATAGTTTTTTTTATCTTTGAGGTGCTTTGGTAGAGGGTTCCATGTTGGTCTCTAAGAATTTTTTTTTTCACTCTAGGTAACTTCTAAGTCACTAATGATTTTTATAGAGGACTCAAGTATGGTAAAGAGTTAGGTGTGATAGCGATGACATTGTAAAACAAATGACTTTTGATAAACAAAACGTTTTTTAAAAAAATTATTGACAAAACTGAACAACTTTTTGAAATAATGGCACCAAATCTTTGAAAATTAAGAGAAAGTTAAACAAACAGAGCACACAAATACTACCAAAAAAATGAGACATTTGACACAAACATAAATGTTCGAAGAATAATAGTAAAAGCAAACAATACAGATGAAATTACTTTAACAATTGCTATTCGGATTGAAAACAAGCTAACACACAAACAATTTTTTTTTTTTTACAAATTTTTTTTCGAACACTATGGATTGAAGATCTTTTTCCCATCCAGTTTTCTTATAAACTAGAAAACATGGTCTTTCAACATCAGATTCCCTAGACATTACTTCTTGTCTTGAAATTGTGACCACAGTTTAGAAATAGCCCCCATTACATGTTCGCTAGCATGGGTCTCAAGAATGGCTTGAGTCTTCCAAGTTCTCCTTACTTAGTCCATCTTTACAAAATTGTATTTTATCCTCTCCATTTCTAGAGACCATGCCTGTTGAATGACATTTGTTAGTACAAGTCTGTCAAGTGCACCTAGGAACCCTAAACTCAACATTTTGGGCTCTTCTCTTTCTTGAATACAAACTTTTACCATCCCTGGCAATGGCGCCAAATTTTTTATTGTACCACCAAAAATGTTTCTTTAAACATGGTTGTTTGTAGCACAGTAAGAGCAGTCGTATCCACAAGGAAGTAAAATTTACAAATGACAAAGTTGGCAAATTTTAATGTTTTAAGAGGTAAGTGGGTTAGACAAAATAAAGTTTAAAAAGAAGACAATATTTTTCTACGATTTCAAATTTTAAGGTTTAAATTGTATATTTAAAATTGGTGAGGTATCGAGAATCCTCTATATGTTTATTATGGGTGTGAATTTTGAATCTAATTAAATTTATAAAGCAATTGACTAATTAATCTTTTTCCATTAAAACATGTATGTTATTTTTTTAAAATATTCGAAAGCAACAATAATGCAAGCAATAATGCACTAAGAGACACTTCATAAAAACATTAAATTTAAAGCACCAATTGTGATAAATAAAATTGTTGTCACTATAGAATTAACTATCACAATTATAAGATGGAAAAGATGAAATTAATCGAATTTAATATATTTTAGCAAAATAATATTTATGTTAAAATCTACAACACTTTATTTTATGAAATATCTTAGAATGATAGTATTACTACCTGTAGCAATACTGCAGTAAGAGAAATTCCCTAAAATAATAATGTTAATATTATTGTACAAGTTAATTAATACAAGAATAAAGCATGATTAAATTTATATAAAAATTGACATTAGAACAATATTGATTTAGAATATAAGAAAATATTATTTCCACTAAATTATAAGTATTACAACAATATTAGAAAATCAAAATCCACACTAAATAATTATACATATAAATTCATCTCATGCCTCACCACATTGCTCTAACCTAACTTACACAGCATTTCTACAAGTTCTACCGAGAGAATATAGAAATAATGCGCATGCATAACTTAGTTATTTCTCAATTGATCGTGTTGCAATGGAGGCACAAGCTCATTTTTGTACGCAAAATGGCACTGTGGATACTGTTGCAGAGGAGACTTTATTCAAAACAGGTAAGGTTTTTCTATAGTTTTTTTCTTCTTTTTCTTCCTTGGATTCCAGCTCTTGAGAATGCAAATTTGAGTTCATAATTGTGTGCTTTGTAGCTGCTGAAGGCATTGAAATGCCGCAATCTACACCATAAATTGCATAGAAGAAAGACCGATCCATCGACTCAGAACCTGTGGGCAGGTGGGAATGATCTTGTCCATTGGTTTGGTCATGTTATGCTGATTGGACAATCAAAAGAAAGGCTTCACATGGAATTAGTTGCAGCGGATAATAAATGGTTTATGGCACATCCACTTGCTCGGGCCCCACTATCTGAAGTGCGTTGATGCGTGCAATGATGTCTTGACAACTGGTGAGAAACAAACGGCATAGATCGCTTTGACTACATACCCGATGGCTACATGCATGCAATGCATCCTCTTATTTCAATTTTGAATTTCTTTTATTTTCTTGACCATTTGTTGTCTGATTTGCCTATTTTGGTGTCGTGTTGCTTTGTTTTTGCATCAAATTTCAAATCTACAAACAAGTAATTAAAATAAAAGTAATCATTTTGCAAACATAATTTATAATAATATATTAAAATATATATTTTAAATCAAACATATAAAACATGCTAAAAATAAAAATAAGCTTTGAAAATTAACTTACCTATATGGTTTCACACAAACATATTTTTTAACACCCCAAAATATTTTTAGAAATTAGAAAAAACATATAAGAATATATTTACAAACTAAAAACATATTTTATGTCACATTAAGACTAAAAATAAAATCACAACACATTATTTTTATGGTTTAAGTTAATTTCAAATTAAACAAATATTTAACACACAAAAACACTTCTAAAAATTATTGAAAGTATACTTAAATATAAAAGCACACTAAAAACATATAATTAAACATATTTTCATACTAAGACACCAAAATATTATTTAACACTAAAATGCTATTAGTTAGAGGATTTATTGAGAAATAAAAGCGTAAACATATGATTTTAGTCTTATAAAATGTATACTTTTACAGTCTCATCGGACATCCATATGCATTAGTAGCTGGAGGTCTTATGTATGTTAGTCAATACCTATCAAATCCAAGAGAAAAGCAGTAGGAGTTAAGTAAAGCATATTTTGAAGTATCTTCGGAGAACAAGAAATTATATGCTTATGTATTCTATGTTGGATCTATCAGTTATACAGATTTGTATTTTCAATCTAATGTGGATTTGAGGAAGTTAACTTTAGGCTGAGTGCTTTCATTCAATGGTAGAGATATTGTATAGAGGAGTATTAAGAAATCTTGTGTCACTAACTCTAGAATGGAAGCTGAATATGTTGTAGCTTCAAAAGCTGCAAAGGAAGTTGTCTGGCTCCATAATTTTTTAAGGGATTTAGAAGTGGTCCCTAACATTTAGCGACTAATGATGCTATACTACAATAACAATGTTGTGGTTACAAATGCAAAGAAACAAAGAAGCCATCAAAGAGGAAAACACATTGAGTGGAAGTATCATCTCATTAGAGAGAGAGCAGAATAGGGAGATGTGAAAATTGCAAGGTTGATTCAAAGAATACCTAGATGATCCTCTTACCAAAACTTTACAAACTAAAAGTTTTGAGGTTCATTTAAAAGGGATGAGAATTCGAGAGGTATCACATATGCTATAACGCAAGTAAGAAATTGTTGGAATTGGTGCTTTTATAACATACTGTATATTTAATTTGGACATTATAAGATTTAAAGTGTTACATAATTAATAAATTCATATATTCCCATAAATTTATATTTTGATATATATAAATATATATATTTATGAGTGCAAATGCCATAAAAGTTCCAATACTTATAAAAGTTTATAATCATGTATATAAAGTGTTCATGATACAAAACATATGATTATACGTACCTAGTATAAAATTTAATTTACAATCAATAGATGAAAGTAGACACTTAATCTTGCTTGAGATTATGTTAGTGTCTATTCCCAATTTGATTAAATAATGTTATCCATATTATAGTAATGTTATGATACTAGATAGAAACTTCAATATGTTTAGAACACATAAAACCTGGTTCAAGATAGATTTTAATTTCTTTTGTAATTCTGTAACAAGGAATTAGAACATTATTATTGATTATTTTATGGATCATACCTTAATCATGAAGTGATTAGTACACCCACATCTATTTATTATGTCTTTAAATTGTCAATAGGTAAGATCTATGTATTTTTAAACAATAACGGTATATTGGAAACATAGTATTATTGATAGCTGGGAATATTATTCACATATATAGAATCCATAACTCCTACAAGATAGAATGTTAAAAAAATATTCTCATGAGTATTAATTTAGTAATTTGGGTAAAGAGTTCTCGTTATTTGATATGAAATATTAAATATATATTCCAAATCCTCGTTTATGATTTGCTCATATATAGGTCACCCATTAGAGAATTAACATAATTCGTGGACAAAGAAATAATCAAAGAGCTTACATGGAAAATTATAAACCTAAGTCTAATTATGAATATTATTGTGGGGTATTATCACATAATAAATGACTATAACAATGGACAACCTTATAGTCAAAGTTTAATGTTTAAGGTTTTAGGATCGGTGCCCTAAGGAACAAATGTTTTATTTGTAAGTAAAAACATTTTAGATTAAATATATAAATAATGCGACTATTTTATGTGTTAATAATGGTCTTCATATTTTGTTTTCATTATTATGTTTAAGCATGTAAGCAAACATGTGTTCCGTGACTATTATAAAATTGAAATCTTGGGTTTATGCATATATAGAGTTTATATGCGGTATAAATACGAGACCAAGATTAATAGCTTAAATTATATAGTTCATAGTCTATGTATTTAATTGAGCACTTTATACATGACAAGGTTGTATTGGGATTTGCATCCAATTGGAGAGATAGTTTATCTAAGCTGTCAAAACATATTGACTCTATGGTAAACAAATTGGTGTAGTAGACCTAATAATGATCGCACATTGGATTGGACCTAAAGTGTTATTGATTTAATAATAATTTTATTTATCTTAAATTAATTCACTTTGAAAATTATCTATATGTGATCTTAATCTTGAAGTGAATTTATGACTCTATGTTTATAGCTTGTATTTATTAATATGCCAAATGCAGGAGTTTTGATGATCGAAGGCTCCATTATCGTTATGTTGGAGATGCAACTTATATTCAACGTGAGCGTAATCTAAGACACAGAATCCATAGCTTTCTAAATAAGAGTTAATGTTATCGTCCCAAAAGCATTATTTAGGAATTTGGAAACTAACAAGGCCTTGGTTATCTGGATACTTGTGATAACCAGATGATTTTCCATTTGTATTTGTTATAAGTTGAATTTTCCAAATAACTGAAATAATAGAACTTTTTAGATAAAATAATCAGAAGGCAAAATGGAACTGAGTCCTTCATTTGATTATGGATAACATATGGGGATACACATATGTATAAAAGGTCATAGACAAGACTAATTTATGAAGTTTTGTAATATGGTATATTATAAAGAGTGCAAATTTGGTTCTTTAGTGGAGTGACGTCAAAGTTAATAATTAAATAAATAATCAAATTAATTTATCTATTATTATTTAAGCTTGATAAATATATGTTCATCTGGTCCCAATGTTGTTGGCTCACGAATTCCTTGACTAGTTCTGTAGAATACAGTTTACCATAGGTAATATATGAGGTTACACCAAATGATTTACTTGACCTATCAATATGCAAGTCCAACAGTCTAGTTGGACTGTGTGTGGTGCCTAGACCAATCCTACTAGACTGTGGCACAAACTAGTAAGGGTAATTTTGAAATTTCTCATTTAATTAATTAATTTTAGAATGATATTAATTCAAATTTAATTATTAGGATTTTGTGATAATTAATTATTTACAGTTGAATAACTAATTTAAATCCTAATTGATTTGAATTTGGATAATAGATAAATAATTAATTATCTAATTATTTGAATTAGATAATTATCTTGAATAATTGAATTTAAATTTAAATAGAATTATTTGAATAGGTATGATCATCGATGATGCAGATAATCACAAAAAGCTTACACTATGATTGGCTAAATTCAAATCTCCCTCTGATTGTGTTGGGTGTGCACACCAAGAGATAAGCTCCCCTTGGTGGCGTGTAAGGTAGGTAGGAGAAGAGAGAAAATCCCTGCTAATCCTAATAGACTTCTACCTCCTCTAATCAACTCTATAAATTGAGGCCTTTAGTCCTCTTTTATTTTTAGATTGCTATTGTGCAAGTTTAAAGAGTTGAACTTTGACCACTCCCTTTTAGAGTTCTAAGTTCCTCAAGCACAAAGTTCTGTTGAAAAAAGATAAGGTATGGTGAGATTTTGTTGATTTGTGCCCATACACACAACAACTAGGAGGAAGAGATATAGCGTTGAAGATTCAAAGGTTGAGATTTTTCTTTGATCAATTAGACATGCTGCTTTTAGTTCATCAACAGATGCATTTTAATTAGAATTCTATTTATTATTTATAGCAATTTGAGTGTGATTCAAGGTGATTAATAAAAAATTTTAAAATTTTGCTGCATTACCAAATTGATTTTTCCAACAACTAGTATTGGAGTTCACCATGATTATGCTATAAAAATAAATCAGATGATCTAATTAAATCTCTCTTATGTGTTAAATTGATATTTTAGAAAGTTAGCACTCTAGGGTTCTTATATGAGAAAATTAATTTATGTAGGGTTTTTGTTAATTATGGTTATCATGGAATTTATGGTGAATAGTAATTGTTATATATTTAATTTTAATTATTTTAGGCTATGGTTCCTCGAAAATTAGAAAATTGCATATAGGACTTATTCATGAAGTTGTATTGTAATAGGGTGCAGTCTATCATCACCGTTTATAATTTATTATTTTCTTAGAATTATGCAAACCAAAAACCTAGGATTTCCTTTGTAATTATTCCTGTGAAGATGGGACATGAAGATCAAGCATTCTATTTGGAGCTTTTATAATTTATTTTCTAAATTTTTTCTTCAAAATTTTATTGGGTCTTATATATATGTAATATACACGACGGGTTAAACTGCTCACTATGTTGTATATAGGCTATGGAGTCTATATGGCACTGTGCAGTGAAATTTCTTTCGGCCTATGTCCAAAATTGCATGAAGGATCAATTTTCTATCCTTGTGTGAGTCTGTGGCCACTGGGCCACGGAGGCATGAAAGGCAGCGCCCTATTGGGTGCTGTTGAAGTGATAGTGGGCTAACACTGATGGCCCACATAGAAGAAAAAGCCTGTGCTTGATGCACAAACATTTGAGGTAAAAACTGGTATGCGAAAACGTACATGTAATAATATCTATTAGTTATATAAAAGGGTGGATAAGCAGGCAGGTCGAGCTTGACTTGCCTACATTTTTTTGGAGCTTTTTCTAGTACTAACCTCTTTTTAATAAGAAGATATCAGCTGCGTGGTTTTTTGGCCCTCTTTCTTTAGCGCTTTGATAGAGAAATGCGTGTCAAACAGATATAACAAAATGATGCATGTATAATAGATAGAACAAATACATAATCTTTTCACAAAGAGAAAAAGGAACAAGTGTTGGAGATATTTGTTTTCTCAAAGATTTCCTTTCTCCTTTTGTACCCCTTCTTTATCAATTTCTAGTTTCTTTTTCTGGTCCCTACTCTAATCGTCAATTTGGTTGCAAAAACAATCCTAAAGCGTCAACAAAAAGCTTCAATCTCTAAGAAAGCAAAAGTTTTCAATTCAAAGATTATCAAAAAAAATTTCGTTTTGTTTTCCAGAGTTTTCCATGTGTTTTCGTAGACTTAAGTTTCAAATCTATCATGTTAAGACATGATGGACAAAAGAAATAGTGTTTTGTACAGACAGAACACTTTAATTGTATTTTGTGTGAATAATAACCAAATATTAACATTGTGTAAACAAAAAGTATGGAAATTAAAAAGATGAACACAGTGATATGGTTCTTTAGCGTGGCCAAAACCCTTACTAGTTAAAAATTACGAGAATTATTTACACAAGAGATAAAAAAGGTCCATTATACTAAATTATGGCTACAAGTATTGGAATTACAAAAAAGCCTATTATCTACACTAACATTGAAACCCATATACTCCTTTTTCGAGTAGCCTTTCTTCAAACTCCTCAGTCAACTACGCTGGCCTTCTATCAAACTAACGTACTCCAAGCCTTTAGTCCATGAATAGCTCCTCTTATAACTTTGTGGATTAGAACAAATGCGCTAAGGCAAACATATGGTGGAGAGCTATTTTCTAAAGTCTAGAACACCAAGGGTTCATCTATGTTTTCTCTCATTTGGAAGCTCTAACTAGGAAGTTACAAGTCGACCTCCTTAAAGCCTAAGCATGAGAAGTGTCTAGATACATCCAATTAATTGTAGGGTCATATTCTAATTAATCAAACAAAAAGATAGAACTTAGTTACTGAAGATAAGCTTGATTCTCGCTAAACTAAATTCTAAAAACAGCTGTGCTAACGGGTCGTGATGTTCACAAGTGTTGCCATGTTAGCAATCTTAGCAGGCTGTTGTCATACACTGCCAAACAATTGCAATTCAAAATGATTTGGAGCTGTAGATAAAATCTGTTAGTTCCTCTATCTAAATCTCAAATATAGTTTGAACTTATCAGTAAAAATCCTTGTAGAAATTCACATACTAAGTTAAGCTAGTAAAAAATGAACCTAGACTCATTTAAGCAGAAATTACCCTAACTAACATATTTAAAATATAGATAAGAGAAAATCTAGTTCAATTTTGAATTCAAAATGAAACATAATCTCTAGCCAATCTCATTTGGGTAAACTTAAAATATTCCCTACATAAAAAATCTGAATTTAAACTTCAAAGAGACTTGTCACACAAGCAACCAAACAAATCGGATCAACTTAAATTCAAGCTTTAAACTCCTTGAATCTGGTTGATGAGCCACATAACAATTCTGAATAAAATAATTAAAATTTAAATAAAATTGAATCTAAAGAGAATATTCCTTGTCAATAAGATAACATCTAATCTGAATTAGAATTAATTTGAAAATTAAATACCACAAATCTAGTAACCAATAACAAAACCTGCTAGACAAATAATTCAAAATTCAACCTCATTTTTATCCCAAAAAGGCAACACAAAATTCATGTATAAAGATGTACATGTGTAGGGTTTAAAATCCTAACAATCTTTCCCTCTGACTTCTTTAGGATCAAAACACAATTCCTGAAAAATACAGTTAGCACATGCAAAGTAAGATATGATCAGAGCATTGAATGATTGAGAATCAAAACAGCCCTTGCACAAAAAGGGTGAAGTATCCCCTAGCAAAAATAATTCTACTCCACCTAAACAAAACCCCTTCTTGAAACTGTTGATTAGTTCTCCCCTTTTTTGATACAAGGACATCGAAGCAAAAATCACCTAAGCAAATAAAGAGTAGAAAACAAAACAACCTAAGAAAGGCAACAAGCAAATAACAAAAATATTGTCATTGTAGAAGAAAAAGGAAAAAATAAAGAAAAACAAAGAATATTATTTGGAACAATTGAATCTTTTGGTGGCCGGTGGGACTAGAGTTGCCTTGTTGCTACGTCAACATAGTGTATTATGGTGCATTGATCGTCTACACAAGTTGGGCTAGTTGAAGAGACGCAAAAGCTATTTGTACAGTTCCTCTAGTTGATGAGGTTGTATGAACAAGGCCTTTTGTATTCTGTTGAAGTCTCCCCCTCCCTTAAAGATTCCTCCTTTGATCAGCACTTTTGATTAATCAATAGGTGCTAATTTCTTAATATCCATTTGCACAACTATAGGACTATCAATAAGTTTGGACTTTTGTCTAGACGACTCCCCCTTATAGGTGTCGTGCTCTCATTATGTTTAATTTTCTTTAATATCCAAAAAGTGAGAGTTGGACTCAATGAGACTTGTCCTGCATATCATGCACGTACAAGGAAACAAACACTAAAGAAGCAAGAGCATAAGAAAATGTATGGTTATAGAAAAATTAGATCAAGTCCATGTAGTCCTCCATTTCATAATAAAAAGACGTCGATTGACATTCTGAGTCTTCTTTTCTTGAGATTTCATGTACCTACATACCAAGCTTATAAAACTGATGTGATGCGTCAAAGGCATATGTCAATGAGATGGAAACAACATCATCATATATATGTTTGAACTAGTATCATATTGAACAATGCGTCAACCTAAGAGAAAATGTGCTCAATGTGGGAACAAGCTCCATAGTGAGCTATTATGTCGTTATAACAAGCAAGAACAAGTGCAGTATGGGAACAAAACTATAGTCTCAAAATAGCACAATGTTGACCACAGGAAAAGGAGATGTGATAGTGAATGCAATGTGAGCACATGAAAGGTCGAGCCTGAACTGTATGTAAAGTTGATGAATGATTTTGAAGTAAAACCACTAAACTGTATAGTAATAAAATAGGAGAATTTTTCAAATTTAACCTGACCAATTTAACTTGCACAAAACGATTTACTTTATCATTCAATTTGTGTTTGAAACAGTTTAGCTTATGTACTTTGAAGGTGTATGTGAGAGAGAATAAAAGGACATCCTTGACAAGACTCACAATTGAAGGTATTTGAATTTCAAGAACGAAAACACACCTTGATATTTCAAACCAGCATAGTCATCTAGTTAGGAAGAATGATCCTCAAGTGAAATCCGACAAAAACGTATGTGAAGTGTTGGCATGATTAATATTTTCCTTACTTTTTCTCACACCCCTTTCTTTTAACCTAGAATAGCAAAAATATCTTCTCACAAGGGAATTCAATTCCCTCCCATTTAATTTTCTCTTTCCCATGCCTCCTTTTTTTTTGAGTATATTATTTTTCTTACTATTGGCACATATATTTTTTTTTTCCATATTGTGTAGGAATAGTTTAGTGCTTGTATGCTTTTTGTTTTGCTTATCTCTCTTTTTGTCTTTTCATCTCTCTATTTCACTTTCAAACTAGTGGTTGTGACTATGTGTACATCATAAGATGCCATAGTATAAGTTTTGATAGCCCTTCTCTTATGATGCATGTCTTATGACTTCAGCTTAAGAATCTATTAGAAAACGAGTATACAGTGTAATTTTAAAAATTTTAAATCAAAGTATTTTCCAAAGCATAAGTTTGACATGTTATATACATAAATTAATCAGATCTTACTAACCTTTGTATAGCAAAGATCTCCTGCAATCTGTAAAGAGAAAAACGTTCTAAAAGAGCCTCAACCAGTTGGTCTTCTTTGCTATTCTCTATCTACGATCAGAGTATGTTTGGGCACACGTCGTATAGCTCTTCCCCAGTAACTCTCTTTCCAACCAGTTGAGAAGACCTAGAGCCAAGGTTTGTGATTGTGAACAATAGCTCTCAGGGAGTTCCAAAGTATCTAATAGTAGAGTACTCACTCTAAACCTCTCAACTGATCTGAATAATTGAGAAAACTCACTCCCTATATATAGAGGTAGAACCCAGGGTTGGTCATTATAAGATAAGGTCTCAAAAATTCAAATTTGGATCAACTTTTGATAAAATCGCATAAAAAATGTGTAATCAAATTAACATTAGATCGGCAAGCCTAACTAATGGATTAGCCTACCAAACTTACTCCATCGACAAGCTGAACTAATAGATCGGCCAGCTGAACTTGCGATAATATGATGCCTGAGAATCTTTTGTTTCCCACCTAAGATTCTTTGTATAGAGCCTTAGTTTCAATTCAAATAACCCAATAGAGAAGTTATTTGATTAAAATAGCCATATTTGGATAATCTTATAGAAAATAAATATTTTCGATAAATAGACATGAACTATTTGATCCTATCAAATTTCAACCAATATAATAATTTAACATAAGTTACCATTTATTGGAAAAACACGCCGTATCATTATAGGATTTATTATGAACTAGCAAAGGGGACCTAACGGACTTATATAGTTCAAGCTCTGATAATTATAAAATATAGTATCCTAGATACATATTTTATAATTATAAACTCTAATGTTACTCCACTAAAAGCTTAGAGCTGCACTCTCGAACCATATAAAATTACAAAGTTCCAAAATTACTTAAGTGTCCATGACATATCATAATGCGTCATATTTTCATAGGATATTCATAGTTGACTTATGGATTAATTCCATCTTGCCTTATTTTAATCTTACATTCCATTATCTCACCATTAGAAAACTTACTATCCAAAAATAGTGTACAATTTGGTTACACTTATACATCCAAATGGTTGAGCACTCTAGTTTTTCATTTACAAGATAACGCATAAATCAATTCCACTTTATGTCCTGATCTAATACATCATCAGCTATGACAATGTACCAATGCTTTTACTCATAAAGTCTAACTCCGAGGTCAAGACAAGCCATCTCCTATTAGGGATGTAGACAACATAACAATCTTAGAATGAATAAAGCATTCAAATTTATTCCCTCCATTACAGATCTTATGATTCATGCCATCACCTTTAGAATCATGTTTTCTACATAATCGGTCCATCATATGTATGATTCTTAAAGGTTTAGACTGACAGTCTTAGACTTCTGTTTTCTTAACATAAATTCAACAAATATGAACATAAAGAGGACAACATTTTGTATATGAATAATTAATAAATTCTTTATTGATAAAATGTCTCCAAAAACATATTACATCATTTTACTCTTTAGGGCATACATGTCTAACAAAATCATCCGACCATCTAGAGAGTTGCTATAGATCGTCACAATGCGTTCCTATCTTTAGTAAAGATAAAACACTTTTTGTTTGTTTGCACATATCAATGTCAGTATAAATTACCTCAAGGTGTGCAAAAGAAACATTAGAAGAATTGTAACAAACACATGTTGTGTGAACAAATTAGAAATTTATGCGATGTTAGCTTGCTCAAAAAAAATAAGGAAAACACAACATAGAATCATGACCTAAGTGCAGAACAATATTTTCTCTTTTCTATCACTTAATCTGTTGAGTGTAGATACTAAGTGTCCTTCAATGTCACTTGTAATTTTGCTTATCATACATTTCCTAAGGTCAATGTGCCCTTAATGCAACCACTATCATAGTGATTCCAAAATGAAGAAACTTTATGAGTGAGGTGTGAATCAAAATATTTCAATTCAACTTCCTAAACCTTTTTAACTTTTCCTACAGTTTTTTCTTTTTAACTGTAGGTTTTACAAGCTTTTTTTTTAAACATTTTCATTTTCCTTTTTTGGGCTCAATTAATTTCAAAAGTTGAAAGCAATTACGTTTGTTGTATCCCTTTACACCATAATAATGACATACAAGAATAGTTTTTTTGTGACATAGCTAAATTTCTTACCTGCCACCTCAGTGGGATTGCTACATGTCTATTTACATAACAATAATGAGTCATCTTTTGTGCATTCAGCTTGATGGATGACTAAGATACAAAGTGAGGAGTTTGTTGAATATGGGCTTGGTTTTGCTCAGGTATGGTCTATGTCCATAGTTGTTGAAAAGGCTGCATTGTTTGTTGCTTATGCTTTAGATCAAGTAGTAGGTCTTCTTTGACTTTGAAGGTTTCAACTTATTTTGCCTTGGCAAACATAGTCTTTCCTCTGTTTGCACTCAAAACATCTTTAGTGTTACCCATACCTTCCTTATTGTTATCAGGTTTTCTAAGGCTAAGCACTTTATCATGTTTCATAGCATGATGGTTAGTTTCTGTATGGTCACCTTAGACTGGGCAAGCTCTATCATGAAAGGCTGTAGTCTCTCTATGGATTCAGACAACTGTTGCCTCAAATAGTTGTTTCCTTCACCCAACACTTTCTTCTTTAATTGCAAGCTTGTGATCTTCTCCTCCAGAATTTTGTTCTTTGCAAGCATCTTTTCCTATGAGGCATACAACTTGTCATAGTCTTCTTAGAGTTCATTAAGGTTATGGCCTTTTTTGTTTTTTGAATTATCATTGATGACGAGTCAGTTGAACTAGTGAAAGTACATAAATTACTAAACACATCTTCTTCTTCTTCTTCATTGAGATCTTCCTCTTCATCACTTCATGTTGCTGTTCGGCTGCAATATGACCATACTCTTTACATTCATGACACTATAGCCTCTTTTCTTATTATTGGTTGTTTCTTTATTGTTGTGCCCATGGTTGTTGTTTCCCTAATTCCATCTTTATAGCCCAGATAATTTCTTACTATTTCTACTATGGAAATTGTCCTTCAAAAATTTATGAAAGCTTTGAGTTAGTTGTGTGATAGCATCATCTGGGATGTCATCATCGGGGAATTTATCATCCTCTTCTTTTTCTACCACAAGTACTATGCCTCAATCTTTTGTTTTCCTTTTGTTCTCATAGGTTTTTAAAGAATCTGTGAGCTCTTTGATCATCATAGTGTCTAAGTTACAATGCTCCTCACCTTTATATGAAATCTTTCATATAAAGATCTCAAAATTTTTAGAACAATCTTTGTGTTTGAGTGTACTTTCCTAAAGTGAATGAGGTATTGATGATGTCACATAATCTAAAATAAAACTTTACAAATGTCTCATCTTATCGTATTTGAATTTCATCAAATTAAGTGGTTAGCATCTATAGTTTGGAACATTTCACTCGAACTATCTCTTGTAAGCCACTTCTAGCTTTTTCCAAGCCACCTTTCCTTTCATGCAATATGAGATTAGCATAAGCTAGTTAACATCAACAACATTGAAGATAGCATTCAAACCTTTTGCATTCTAGGTGGCTAAATCAGACTCTATTATAGTCTAGTCTCTTATTTCCTTATAGATAGCCACACCATCTACTTTAATCATAGGTGATGACCAACTTAATTTAACACTCCTCCAGACATATTCATCAATGAAGTTAAGGAATGCTCTTATTCGTGTCTTCTAATAGGCGTAGTTAGTGCCATCCAATAGAGGTAGCCTGATAATAGAACCTCCTCCTCTAAGTCTATCTATTTGGTCTTGATTTTGAAGTCTCACTCTTGATACGATATCTTGCTCTAATACCACTTGTTAGGACTTGACAAACAAAACAAATAGTATTCTCATAGTATATGCAAATTCTACCCTGTGTAAATGATCACCAAATATAAACACTATGTAAACAAAAATATGGAAATTAAAAAGATGAACACAACAATATGGTTCTTTAGCGTGGCAAAAAATCCTTTAAGGAAAGAATCACGGGTACCACTCACACCAGAGAAAAGCAAGATCCATCATACTGAATTACGGTTACAAGTATTGGAAGCTTAGAATCTACAACCAACATTATTACAAGTATTGAAATTACCAGAAAGCCTAGAATCTACACCAATGTTGAAATCTATAATACTGCTTCTGTGATTCGCCTTCCTTCAGACTCCTCATCTTACTCCAAGTTGAAATTTCTTACCTTCCATCCAACTAGCATACTTTCAAGCCTTTAATCCAAGAGCAGCTCCTCTTTGAATTTTCTAGGATGGAACAAATGCATTAAGGCAAACGTAGGGTTGAGAGCTATTTTTGAAGTCAAAGACACCAAGGGTCACTCAAGATTTCTCTCACTCGGAAGCTCTAACTCAAAAGTTACAAGTCAACTTCCATAAATAAGCAAAGCCTGGGCATGAGAAGTGTCTAGATACATCCAATTAATTGTAGGGTCAAATTCTAATCAATCCAGCAAAAAGATAGAACTCAATTGCTAAAAGTAAGCTTGATTTTTGTTGAACTAAAATTTTGGAAATGGTTGTGCTAACAGGTAAGGATCTTCGTGGGTGTCACCACGTTAGCGATCTTCACGGTTTATTAGCATGCACTACCAAACAACTATAATTCGAAATAATTTGAAATTACAAACTAAATCTATTAGTTTCTCTATTTAAATCTCAAATATAATATGATCTTATCAGGAAAAATCCCTACAACAACTCATATATTAAGTTAAGCTAATTATAAATGAATCTAGACTCATTTAAGCACAAATTAGCCTAACCAACAAATTCAAAATAAAGATAAGAGGAAATCTAGCTCAATTTTAAATTTAAATGAAACACAATCTCCAACCAACTCATTTGGATAAACTCACAATATTCTTTGCACAAAATCTAAATTTAAACCTCAAAGAGACTTGCTACACAAACAACCAAACAAACTAGATTAACCTAAATTCAAGCGTTAAACTCCTTGAATCCAATTGATGAGCCACACAACAATTCTAGATAAAATATTTAAAATTCAAATACCATTGAATATGGAGATGATATTCCTTGCTAATAGGATAACACCTAATCCAAATTAGAGTTCATTTGAAAATTAAATAACATAAATCTAGTAACTAATAACTAAACCTGCATGAAAAATAATTCAAAATTTAACCTCATTTGATCCTAAAAAGGCAACACAAAATTCACATTTAAAGACAAATATGTGTAGGGTTCAAAACCTTAATATGTTAAAAAAAATTGTGTTCATAAAAAAAAATTGAACTTTCTCATTTGGTCGCATTGTGTGTATTCTTTTCAATCTTTTAGTCTTTTTTTTTTTTTTTGTGTTTTACTCCATAGTCAATAGTAAACTCTACACTACTTTTCTCGTGAATTTCATAGGTCTAATTATAAATTATTTGCTTAGAAACTCAAGACATGGAAAAGTAAAACAGTTTTTAGGTTTTTGATTTTGAGTTTTATTTATTTCTAGTAGTATTTTTAGAAGGGGTTCAAACTCCAAAAGGTTTCTTTACTTTCTCCATCTGAAGTTTGTTGTCAAAGTTCTAACTGTCTAAAGAAATGGATTATTCCACACAATATAGGCTCCTCTTCCGTTTTGCCTTTCTCTTTTTTGCTTTTTCGAAATGCCAGTCAGAGAAAGATTTGAGGTTACTTTACCTTTTCTTATTATCTTTTCTTTCTTTCTTTCTTTCTTTCTTTTTTTTTTTTTTTCATTCTTGCTCTTTGTGATTTTCACTTTTGAGTTTTCATTGTTGCTTCTTTCAGTTATTCATCAGTATGAACTTTAAAATGCACTCTTACTTCTTGGCCATATATCAGCATAAACTTTCTGAATTACAGCAGAATCTAGAGTCCCTTGGTGGCCAAGTACTAGACTTTCTTAAAAAAAATATTACACTGTCTTGTAAAGTTATTGCAGTCGAAACAAAAATTGACAAAATTTTAAAAATATTGTTCAAATAGTAAAAAATAGATCATAATATGTTTCCCACAATCTCTTGCAATAATACTTCTTAAAATTATTAACTTGTATTAGCTAATTTTATAATTTGATGAGAAAATTGAAATTTCATTATTATTTTTTTTTAATGAATAAGCTTATGCCTTGTGTTGTAACTGTTTACTTGTTTTTGATTATTCAACTTCAAAATGGTGAAATCCTGTGTTGATACAACATCTTTTATCATTATATGAAGTACCAACATGTTTGGTTAGATACTTAACATAGATGTGTGTATGTTTTTACACTTTTTTATTTCAAAATTTGCAACTGTTCTGTATTTAGCATTTTCATTTGGTTAGATACTTCTATATAGGTTCTTGCAAGGAGTGTTCAATCGGAAATTGAAAACATGATCTTTTGTTTGAAAGGATAGTAGAATGATTAAGCAAAGATGAGCAAAGAGTTGGATATCAAAAACTCTTTACAACTTTGCTATTAGTGTTATTGGATTTGTGATGGGGGATTATATAAAAATGTTGCTTTGGGGCTTTGTTCCTACTTTTGCTTAACATTATCTCATGTAGCTTATCTAAGCCTTTTATAGATGAAGCATCCATTAGATGAGTTGAAAGTGTTGGAATCAAATATTAAACACAGTGGAAGGATCAAATTGTTGACAAACAAAAATTTTCTAAAATACTTTATTTATCGAGAATAGCTATATAATTATAATTAAAAATAGAAAGCTTGGAGAATTTTTTACAGATTTTTTGAAGATTTATCAGAGTATCTTAGCTTTCCTCTTTAACACCACGATCTTCCAAGCTAAGCCTTGCAACACCCCCTTACGGATGTTATAGATGTTGTTGCATTCATCCGTGTTACTATTATTTAGATAAACTATTTTAATTTAAAACATAGTTTGGAAACATATCTTAGGATCCGTACATACATTTTTTTTTACTAAATAGCAATATTTCAAAACCTTTTATATTTATTTAAACAGTTTATCAATACCAATTTAATGAGGCCATAATACAATTAAAACTTGAAATTATTATCTAATTCTGTTCACAGTTCAGTAGGCCAAACTCCAGACACCGGCAGGCCGAACATGACTGGCAGTTTGAACTTCAACCATTGGTAGGCCATCCAAGGCTCTACGAAAATGGGGTTTAAAATTTCTAAGATCGACAGGCCAATATAGGATAATCGATAGGCTGATACCAACACTGGTAGACCGATCAATAATGATTGACAAGCCGATCTTCTACAAAAGTCAGGATAATTAAAAACAAGCCTTAATATCTCAAAGTGCAAGAAGTAAACATACAAAGTAGTAAAAACATAGTTCATGAAATTTAAAACTTCTTTCTTAGTGTCTTTCATTTTCAATCCATCGTGCATAGCTCACGCGCCTATCCTTGCCCTCCACCTAATCCATATTCTTTTACCTCTATCTGCAAAATGATTATAAACTAAGCAAACAAAAGCTTAAGTAAGTATGCTTCCTATCTCACAACATAAAACAATTTATGAATATTCTTTATCCAACACCATATTCATAATCATCATAAACATAATGGTGCACTAGGCATAGTTATAGAGCATATCTTTCATTACATTGTCCATCTTAAAATTTTGTTCATTTTATTTTTAAGGGCCCAAGTGTTGCACCATTATCATCATCATAGGCACGCCGTTATGAGATAAGAAGGGTAGCTAATCCCAAACCAAACATGACATCATAAACATAAACATAACATAACATAGGGTGTGCAACACTCATTAATTGATACATATATATATATATATGCTTATATGCTTTGAAAAACATCATACATCAAAACATGCATAAACTTTTATACATCAAAACTTTCATAATAAAACATCACGTACAATCATCATGGAAATCATTATAAATCCATCATGAATGTAGATTTCAAACTTTTATAAACTTCATAATATTGCAGGTGAGAATGTACTTACTTGATTAGCTTACTAAACCTTAATTTTGAATGACATCGTCGCGGTCTTGATGTGCTTACTTCTTGGCGTGTTTATGTCATACATTCATTTACACACATACAATTAATGCTCATTTTCATGAAATCATCCAACATCATATATCTTCATTCATACTTCTATCATAAGAAATGCAAGTACACAAATGCATTATACTAATCATTTGGAATATTCATGCTAACTGCAAAAGTAAAAGTTGCCTAACTACTAAGGCTTAACAACTCAATAAATCACAGTTCGCATACAATTTAGGCATGAGACTTTGCAAGGGCATAACTAACATGTATATAAATTACTCAAATTTTTCATTAACCATAAAATTTCTATTAGGCAATTAAAGCAAGTCACAAATATCACAACATGAAATCTACCAATATAAACAAAACAATGAGTAGTCCTATCTTACATTCATATAATAAAGTATTTATATCACAAAATAATTCCACAAAAATCTTGCATGTAATAGACACCTAAAACTATAACATATCTGAATATTACCTTTAAATAAATTTAGCACAATCCAAAACTTGCATTAGAATTCAAAGACAAAAATAACTTCAAACATATCAGGCAATGAGTTATACACAATCATTATTTTAAAACAGTTAAAATAAAATTACTTAGACTCTCAAAATTTTTATGACAACCTATTAACATGTAAATACAGTACCACAAAAAGTCCCATTATCAAATAAATTCATTTAGTGATACAAAATTATCATATAACAAGAAGTCCAAAAATTCACTAATAGAATAGCCATACAACCTAGTCTTAATGAAAATTCAATAATGCATAAAATATCCATCGTATCATCATGAGACTTTCCAGTTCAACACTTAATATATACATGAATATAATTTCCAAATTTTGTGCAAAATAACATTCATTTACCCTATGAACAAAAACTATATTTTTGTGCAACATAACCAATCAGCAATAGTTTACTATGAGTAGCAGAGACTAAAATTTAATATCTCAACATAGAGAACTCCAAATGGTGTGAAATTTAGCGAAACAACACATAACAAATACATGAATATCATACTAAAATTTTAGACCAAACGGAAATTTGTAGACAAAGATACAGTAGTCAAAACATAGAAAAATACTATTTCAAAGTTAAACTAAGAAAGAATTTCTTACCTCAATATGAACCTCCTCTTATTTTCTTCAAATTCACCAAAGAGAAGTCTTAATACTACATTCAATTACTTAAAGAATATAAGAGGCAATATAAGGAGAAAAATGTGAAGAGAGAAAGAAGATGTTTGAGAGAAATTTTAGTGAGAGAGAGTGTGCAAAATTTATGTGAACGAAAAATGATGGAGGAGATGGATCAACTATCTTTGTAATATTAGAAATTTTTTTTTTTGGAGTGATTCACGGGATTGAACAGAATTAGGGAAAGATGACAATAATTTGGTCCACTTACCAAATTTTGAATTCTCAAAATAGGAAACTTCACCATAACATCAAATTATCATCAAAGTCAAACATTCCACCACATAAAATAAAGGAAAAGGCCAAAAATATGCCACTCCATTAGAATTTATCATCCAAACATATCCAATCATCAATGCCACAATTTTGGTGATCGCTTGTTGATTACTCGTCAGCTGTCTTCGACCTGCCGATGGTTTACTTTACCTTGTCAAATCCGTGAGGTCCAGCCTACTGATTAAATCCATTGGCCTGCTGTTTCGTGAAGGATAATTCGGCTTGCTAAACTTGAAGGTTTAGACTGCCAAACTGCTGCATATTCTAAAATATAACAAAACATTAATTAATAATTATCATGTATACAACATAAATGAAATGAACATCTTGAGTACATCAATTTCACATGACCGTCACCTGTCATCATGCTAAAATAAGTGGTCAGTAACATAATATCATAAGGGAAAATACTTAACGTCGTTACTTATCTAACAATATCCTTTACATGAAAATTCGTAGGTGTTACAAGCCTCCACGCCAATGGAAAGATGAGTGGGTATCAAACTACAAGAATAAATTAATTTCACACTTTTTTAGATTTACTATATACTCAATACCTGAGATAGCAGACCTTTTTTTTAGAGAAAGAGCTCTCAGCTTTTTCTCTCTAAGCATTTAGTAAAAGTTACATGAAAAAGATTAATGAGATAACTATTATCTATATCTTTTTATATATGAGCAGTTAGTTATTTTTTAATTAATTTTAATTTATTCTAAATTTGAAATAACACCCTATCAAATATATATGGAAGGGATATACTTCACGTACCGTATCCCTTTCTTTTTTTAATTTGAATCACTTACGTGATTATATATATATATATATATTGTTTACGTAAAAAAATAAAAAAGTTAACAAGATTTTGTATCACGTGAAAATGTGATTTTCATGTACGTTATATATATAACATAATTAAATCTTATATATATATTTAAATGAAAAAATAAATCACATTTATTTAATAATAGATTTTCAATTAATTAATAATTTAATTTTGTATCCATGTTGGAAAAGATAAAATATGGTCCCACCACACATGTATAACTCACAAAATTAAAATTATATTTAAATAATCTTATTTTTCAAATATTATCAATTGATTAATTTAAAACATATTTAATTAATCTCATTAATTAAATATAATCAATTAATTAATTAACTAAACTTTTATCACATTATATTATATATCATAGAGAAGTTTTTTTGTATCACATTAATATCTCAAGTGTGAAATAATTCACTTATACCCTATGGGTTTTACACCTTCAAGAAGATCCACAAGTTCCCAGACTCGATTAGTCTTCATGGACTTCATCTAAGTGTTCATGACTTCTGCCTAGAGCTTTGAATTAACATCCTCCATAGCCTTTGCATAAATGTAAGGATAACTATCGTGTTCAACTAGTTTAGCCAAGTACGCTTCACCATTGAACATATACCTCTTGGGTTAACGCCCTATCTTTCTACTATGCCGAAGCCTCTTAGGTTGTTGTTCGGTCGATTTTTCTACATTGATTGGATTGGTTTCAATCGGAACCCCCGAAGTGATCGAATCACTTGCCAACTCCTTGAGTACCACTTTACTTTGAGGCTTAAAGTTGTTCATGTAACTTTTCTCAAGGAATGATGCATTCATTGAAGCCACAACTTTATTTTCTTTTAGGTTGTAGAAATAAACCCCTTTAGTCCCTTTTGGATATCCTACAAACACACAAACTTTCGAACGTGCTTCCAACTTGTTTGCTTCCTTATACAAGACATGAGTCGGACATCTCTAGATGTGAATATGGTTTAAGGATGTCTTCCTACCCATCCATAACTCATGAGGAGTTTTAGGAACAATTTTTGAAGGCACATTGTTCAAAAGATAACATGTGGTTTGTAGTGCATATTCCCAAAAGGACAAAGGTACACAATGTTGAAAACTCATCATAGACCTAACCATATCCAACAAAGTCCTATCCTATCTCTCAGCTACACCATTCTGCTGCAGAGTGCCTAGTGCAGTCCAATAAGATAAAATCACATTCTCTACTAAGTGTTCCAATAACTAATTGAAAAGGTATATACCATCTCGATCGGATCAAAGTGCCTTTATAGCTTTACTTAATTACTTTTGCGCTTCAGCATTCCTTGAACTTGTCAAAATTTTTACTTTTTTGATGCATTAGATAGACATACCCATATCTTGAGTAATCATCAATAAAAGTGATGAGGTACTCATACCTTACATGTTCCCTGATGTTCATGAGACCACAAACATCAGTATGTACAAGTTCTAGAACCCCTTCGGCCTAATTGCCCTTAGTCCCAAATGGTCTTTTGGTCATTTTGCCCTCTAAACAAGATTTACATTATGGTGTAGATTCCACCTCTAAGTGATTTAAAGAACCATTCCTTACCAATCTTGGATCCTATTCAGGCTAATATGACCGAATCACAAATGCCAAAGATAAGTTTTATTATATTGAGAAGTCTTAAGTCTTTTAGAGTTATTATCATCAACCTTAGTGTTAAACAGCATGTCCATCTTAGGTTTGATAAAATAAAGATTGTTTTGCATCCATCCATCACAGATAAAAGATTTGGTTTTACGAATGACCAGTTTAGTATTAAAAGATACTAAATAAGAGTCTTTAAATACACATGCTAGAAATATTAAATTCCTTTTAAATCTAGGAACATAAAAACAATCTTCAAAACTAAAATCTTATAATTATCAAAATAAAGATGGACGTCTCCTACTGCTTCAGCTAACACCAAGGATCATTGCCCATCTGTAACGTGAAGTCCTCATGCAACAAACTTCTCGTTTCCTTGATCCCTTAAAGAGAACACAAACATGATTAGTTGCTCCAAAATCTATGACCTAAGTGTCAGTTGATTCCTCAACTAAACAAGTTTTGATAACTAGAAGTTCACACCTACCTCCTTGAGAAAGCAAGTCCTTGCAATTTTTCTTAATGTGATTAACTTTCCAATAGAAAAAACACTTCAGCTTCTTCTGGCTCTTCTTTTTCTTCTTCTTATTTTTGCCATTTGCCAGAATAGAAGATTCCATATTCTTAGCCCTCTGTTTCTTTTCATTCCCTAGGTTAGGATTGGAACTAGACGCAGCTGCTAAGTTAGCCTCACCACCAGCAGGAGTTTCCCTAATCAAATTTTTGAACTCCTATAATTGCTTCATTAACTCAATCAAGGTCACACCCTGTATTGCTTAAATTATAAAGCTCTAAATGGGATGAATTCTATTGATAGAGTCTCAAAAGCTATAGTCATCAATGACTCAGCATTGATATTATTAGCTCCATGGAGCTTCAACAAGGTAACCTATGGCCAACATCATATGCTCCGTCACAAGAATCCCTAGCCTTTGCTTGTAGTTTAAGAGTTTTTGAACTGCCCCTTGTTGTTTTGTTATGGCTTGGCCTCCAAACATGCCTTTAAGATTATCCAAGACTTGCTTCACAGTCTCAAAATTTTCATGTTGAACCTATAGTACATTTTTCATGCTAGCCATAATACAACAACGGGCTTAATCATTAGCATCTTTCCAGCAATCATATAGTTGGATTTCTTGTTAGTGGAGTCCTTGGTAGGTTCAGGACGACACGGTGTTGTCAGCACGAATTTCAATTTCTCAAAGGAAAAGACGATATTTCAGGTTCCTTTTCCAATCATTGTAATTCTTGCTAGTGAACATCTTTTTTTTATCAAGTGTCAATGATAAACTATTTTTAGACAATTTAATCTACAATAAAAATTCATATACCAAATATAAGCAAACATTGTACAACAGTTTAGTAAGATAACACAAACAAGTAAACATATATTTGTGTTTATATGTTAAAACCTTGAAATTATAATCTTACAATGATAATTCCCAACTCAAAATCCAACAAGCCACCTAGGGGATACTTGTCAAATTCAATTAGGAACACAAATTCCCTTTGATAAATATATGTTATCCAAGGCCCATCTGATCTAGCATATATTAATAATCATTTTCTTTGTCCATTAATTTCATTAACAGAGCTCTTAGAGTAAAGATGCAACAATGGGCCGAGGCCCGTGGGCCAGCCTGAGCCCGTCCTGCTATAGTGATGGGCCGGGCTGGCATGACTTGGCACTGTTTACGGCACGGCATGGCCCATAAATACTGGTGGGCTAGCTGGGGCAGTATATGTTAGCCCATAAGCTGACCCGGCACGGCCCATGGAAAATCATGGGCCAGGCTGGGCTGGGCTGGGCTGGGTCGGGCCGAGCCGGCCCTTCTAGGCCCATAATGGGCTGGCCGATCCTGGCCCACAATGGGCCAGCCCACCGGCCCAGGCCAGCCCATCTAGGTAGGCCCACAATGGGCTAGCCCACCGAAGGCCCATTGTGGGCCATTTTCATATAAATATATATATATATATTTAGATATATTTTTCCATGTTCATTCATGGGTGAACAAGGCTGAGTATAGCCTTCTCTAGTAAGTCATGTAAGGTCCATTGTAAGTCATGTATTATCACATCAAAAGACTATACATTTAATATATATATTATTTAATACATATAAGAATTAAATATTATATAATATATATACTTGCCATATCCACCCGTGAGTGAATATGGCATTAGATTTCTCCAATGCATATCACATCACAATAGGCCTGGCAAGTTCTTTTTATTTTCTTTTCATTTCTTTTTATTTTTTTTTTTATTTTTTTCCTTATAGGCATGCTTTGCTTTTGAGAAGTAAAGTTGAGAATCAGATGCTGAATCTGTAGGTCATGTATTATCACATCAAAATACTATGCATTTAATATATATATTATTTAATATATATAAGAATTAAATATTATATAATTTATACATGCCATATTCACCCGTGAGTAAACATAGCATTAGATTCCCCTATGCAATTATAAAGGGGTAGACCTAACATAAAGGCTCAGAAGGAAGACCTGCAATGCACAAAGCTGAGACGTTAAGTCTTCATCGAATTGTCTAATCAAATCAGACTTGAAAGAAAAAAATAAAAAAAAAGATTTAAAAAATAAAAAAATAAACTTTTTTACCTATAAATAAATGTAGAACATTCACAGAGATACTTATTCAATAAACTTCTAAGATCTTAAGTATTGTCTTTTTTTTTAGATTATTTAGAGTTCTTCAGAAAGGAAAAAAAAACTTGAAGGTATAATTTATTTCATTTGTTGTTCATTAATTTTGTATTGTTATAAGTTAATTTTATTGTATAATTATTTTATTTAATTTTTATGTTACATTAATTTATTGTTATTTTTTATTGAAGCTATGGTATCATCACATAGAGGCAGAGCCAACATTTCACATTTGGTGATCAACGAAGAAGAACAATTTAATGATCCACCAGAAGAAATTAGAGTTGACTTACTATCTCAAGTTGATGGCTCCTCTGAAGTCACTCGAAAGGGCAAAAGGAAAGTTTAACGAACTTCACCAGTGTGGAGTTACTTTGATCTAGTAACATGTACAAATGAGAATGGTGTAACAGAAGAGCACGCAATTTGCAAAGGATGCAAACAAGACTACACAGGTAAATCCTCTTATGGCACTGGTCACTTAAAGAGACATCACAAAAAATGCGAAGCTAAGCATGGTGTAGGTGGTGTTGATTGTTGTCAATAAACACTTCAATTAGCCCTGATCATAGTGTTACCAATTGGTAATATGACCAACAAAGAGCTAGAGATGGCATGCTAGATATTTGGCTAGTACTCAACAACCAATTAGTCTTGCTGATGATCCATCCTTTGAGGAATACATTCAAAATGCTTATGATCCACAATATATGCATGTTTCAAGAACTACCACAAGAGCCGACACCATGAAAGTTTTTCATTCAACGAGGGAAAAGTTAGTAACTGAATTTAGTTCATTCACTGCATTTGCTGCATGCACATCTGATTTGTGGGAAGGTCATACTAAAACTAGTTATATCTATGTAACTGCACATTATGTGGATAAAAATTGGTCTTTTCAAAAAAGTTTAATAGTTTTTCGACCAATGCCTTATCCGTATGATGCCAAGGCCATTCATGATGTCATCATGGAAGTTTTTTATTTTTATGGCATTAAAGAAAAGTTTTTGAGCATCACATTTGATAATGCATATGCTAATACCGCAGCTATTAACCTTTTCAAAACAACATTGAGACCACAACATGGTGAAACACTCTTTCACCAAAGATGTGCTTGTCATATTATTAACTTGTGTGTTCAAGATGGCATGAAGTTTTTTCAAGGTTATTTGGAAAATATTCGAACGGCCTTGGGTTACATAGCAAGTTCTGGCTTTCGAATTGAAGAGTTTGCTAAACTTTGCAAAAGAGCAAGCATGAAACCCAAAAAACATCCATCTGACATAGGACACTGGTGGAATTCAACATATTTGATGCTAAATGCATGCCTACCATACAAAGAGGTCATAACCATGTATTACAACTTGAAGAATCCAACTGAGCTGCTTCAAGAATTTGATTGGCAAATTGCTTCATGCTTCTATAATTTCTTAAAGGTTTTTTACGGAGCCACTCTCCAACTCTTAGGTGTGTACTATCCCACCTCTCCTCATGCATTACATAAATTGTACGACATTACTGCAACCTTCGATATGCATAGAGATTTTGACATGTTTAGGGAATCTGTTGAGTTCATGAAACAAAAATTCAAAAAATATTGGGAACGTGTTCCGCCTTTGTATTGTATAGCCACTGTATTGGATCCAAGAGTTAAATTAGCTGGTGTTGAATATTTTCTTAAGGGTATAGGGAAAAAATTAAGGGTGCATTCTGACATCATAACCATTCAAAATGTGTAAGCAAAAGTTAACAACATATTTACTGCATATAATCAAAATTATGGAGGAGGCCAAACAGTATCCCCTGCACCTTTAGCAAATACTACATCTGTACCACATGGTTCTTCATGGGTAAGTATGATTAGCTACACCAGATTTGGTTTCGGTGCATCATCCACATCTTCAACACACAGTGAATTGGAAAACTATTTGGAAATAAATTTTGGGGCATTCATTTTCAATGAGCAAGGTGGTGGTCATGATTTTAATAAGTTTGATCTTTTTTCATTTTGGAGATCTTAGTCAAGAACTTTTCCTGTGCTCTCTAAAATGGCTCGTGATATACTAACCATGCCAGTGTCCACAGTTGCAAGTGAACAAGTATTTAGTTGTAGTGGTAGAGTACTTGATGAACAGCGTGCACTATGAGTGACGATATTCTAGAAGCAGTAATGTGTGTCAAAGATTGGGAGGATGCTCACAGAAGAAGCCAAGAAGTTCAAGATGATTGGGTTGATGATTTTAAAAATTTGGACATTTCTGATACTCCTACTGGGAGTAATACATTGTAATTAATTATGAACAATATTTTTTATGTTTTTTATGTTTTTTTTTTGTTTTTAGTAATTTTGTAAACATCTTATGTATAATTATCCTGATTGTACTCTTTTTTCCTTACCAAGGTTTTGTCCCACTAGGTTTTACTTGAAAAGGTTTTTAATGAGGCAGTCACAAATAAAATATCCCTTTTTATATTTCACTTGGCTATTCAAACTTTTATATTTATTAACTTGTTTAAAAATTCAAAAATAAAAAATAAAAATATAAAAAATTAAAAATTACATGCTTAGACGGGTTAGCCCATTTAAACCCATGATGGGCCAAGATGGGCCAGCCCATTTAAGGCCCACGACATGGCCCGACAAGGCCCACGGCACGACCCATGTAAAATTGGCCCGCGGGCCAGGCTAGGCCAAGATAATTTTAATATGGGCCGGCTCAGCCCGGCCCACCAAAATCTTGGGCCGGCCCAGCCCGCGGCCCATGTGGTCCTAAAGAGAATGGGCTGGGCCGGCCCATTCTTGCAACACTATCTTAGAGGAGGTTAATAATAAAATTAATCTTGAGTGTATAAGCATTATTTCAACTATTTTATCCATGATTTATAATCACCACTTAAAGGTGTATAACGATAAATCATACTAAAATAAATTATCCCTTTAGAGATCCAACCTTATACATGATGAAATCCCTTCCTAGAGGTCAAACCCTGATGTGCCACATATGGACTGAGGATGGAGGCCGTAGGTCCTCTCTTTGAAAACCTTCTCTCACTCAATAAGTTGAAAGTCAAGGTTTTATATTAACATGCATAAACAATTTTTAATGAGCAGTACTCCCTATTCTACATGGCATATTATCAACATATATGGCAAATCATATTATTATGTAGACAAGCAAAGCAATATGCAAAGCCATAAGCTAAATAATAAATAAATAGCTATAATATCATGGTTCCATTCTAGAGAAAAAAAATTTTGAGGCTTTTTAAATGAATTAAAATCACAAAATAGAAAAATAAATGGGGCAAAAATTGCCCATTTGGATAGTACCAGCTGGCCTGCTGACTTCAACGGCCAGTTGGCCAGTTAGTCAAAAAACCTGTGTTTTTTAGTTTTTCTCTTTCATGCTCCAATCAATCTCAACTAGATCCAAACATGTTTAAATAGTCCTCAGATCATAGAAATCATGCAGAAATGATAGAAGATCATTTTGAAGCATATCCAAATCTTTTCTCAAATTCTAACATCAAAAACACAGATTTTAACTCAAAATTAAAGCATAATTTTGCTCGAATTATTAACATGCAGCCACTAATGAAAATATATTACGAAAATAAAACATATTCAAACTATGATTTCGGATTAAAAAAGGAAGAAGAGAAATCAGATTTAGGTTTTTGAAAACCCTTCCTAAATTCCTTGGAGAAAAGCTTGAAGAGAAGGAATTTATGAGTTTCTTTAGTATTTGGTTTGACTTTCTTGGGTGGGCTTGTGGCTGGGAATTTATTCTTTTTTTCAGCAAAGAGAGTAAAGAGAGCTGGGAGAGGAAGATGATAAAAGGGAGTGGGAGAAAGAGAAAGAGAACGTGTGAAGAAGAAAGAGAGTGGAATGAAAATTCTAATTGTGTTTTGGGGGTTTACCCGTGATATATCGAAGGGGAAAATAGAAGGGGCACTTTGGTAAATAAGAGGAAAAATAGTTTGCAAAGTTGTAAATAACAAAATTGATAGAAACTTTTAAATGGTTTGAAGCTCAAATTGTGATGAGTGAAATTTGAAACACATGCCAATGACAATTAATTAATATTTTGGCATACTGATTAAATTAAATTAATACAATCAATATTATTTAAAAGCATGGGCACTACACAACTTATATTGTGTACTTAATAGTATCTGTAACAACATTTGTCCGGATTGTTAAAACTTGTAAAAATAAAAATAAATCTATTAAAAATCAAAACAAATTCGTTAAAACATATGGATTCAATTCCAAAGAGATCTAAAGTCTCTGTTCTAATACCAAGCTATCACAACCTAAAACCAAGGGCCGTGATAAAGAAAAGATTAAAGAAAAATAACCCGAGATTAAACAACATAATTAGCCGAAACTACATTGAGTTGTAAATAACAATAAAATAATGATAATAACCTCCTCGTGAGAGCTTAAAAAGTCTATAATAATAACACAGTCCATGTACAATTACCGAAAACACCAACATGGGAACGTGACATATTTGTATATTAAAAAATCTCTACAAAAAAATTAATTGTGTTTTTATAAGAACCGTGGACTTATTTCTCCATTGATATCTTAGAGTGATCCTTCTAATACTTAATTTGTTAACTTACCTTTTCAATTTGCTTAATTTGGTGCTCAACATTTGGTATTCTAAATAATCACACGAATATACTATCCAATCAAAAAGAAGAATTGAAAAAGGAAATTAGACTACAATGCCTTATAAAATGATACGGAACCTGGTTATTTCAAAAAGTAATTTCCGAAAAACTTTTTCCACCCTTCTATATTCTCTTCTTCTACTTCTCTTTCTCTGTCTACGTGTATTATCCATCATCAATATCCCAATCCCCACGCCATGGTTGTATTGAATGAGAAGAAGGAGAAGAAAACGCAAGGCCGGAAGAGAATAGAGATCAAGAAACTCGAAAACGGGAGCAACAAGCAAGTCACCTTCTCCAAGCGTCGCTCCGGCCTCTTCAAGAAGGCCGCTGAGCTCACCGTCCTTTGTGGTGCCGACATTGCGGTCGTCGTCTTCTCTCCCAAAGACAAGCTTTTCTGCTTCGGCAACCCTTCCGTCGACTCCATTGTCCTCCGATATGCTCATGGAACGGATATTGCTGCGGCCACCACCAGCACCTCTAGTAATGATATTGCAACTGTTCCTGTGGAGGAGTTCAACAGAGATTATATCGAAGCCATAAAAGAGCTTGAGGCCGAGAAGAGTCGGTGGGTGGGCGCTAAGAAGGAGGCGAAGATCAACGGTGAAAAGTACTGGTGGGACGAGGGGATAGAGAGCATGGGAATGGAGGAGCTGAGACAGCATATGGCGGCACTGCGTGAACTGAGGAGGAGGGTGGCTGCAAGGCTTCAGGAATTGAAAGCAGCGCCAAAGGACACTTCTTGGGCCGTTGTAGTCCCTCCGCCGTAGTTTCACCAAACTCGCGGAGGTTTTGGGAAGTGAAATATGCACTTCAGAGTTTATTTCTTTATTTATTTTTGGGATAATTGGAGCAAGAAATAATACTCATGTTGTTACATGTTTTGGCATCTCTTCGTTCATTGCACTATGGCAGAGATCTTGGTGAAAAGGTTTAGGTTTGAATATGTCTTTCACTATATGATGAATAAAGAAAATACTTTGGTGGTTTTTTTAATTCAATTTTAATTTGTTATTTTTTCGTTCTTTGTTCTGAGTTATATTCATAATATACAACTTTTTATGCATTTAGTTGATATAAGATTTTGATTTACAGATGATTTTGGGAAGACCTAAATTAGGTCTATGGGTGCTTTGTTTCAATAACACCGCGAGTTTCGTAGTTTGTCTTGAATTAGTGCAGCACGCAATGCTTGTAGAAATTGAGGGCCCAGCTGGCCATTGATGTGATGTTGAAAATATTTCTTTCAGTTGATTGTTTTCTTTTTTATTAAATTTTTAATATAAAATATAAAACTAATAACTATAAACAAAATGTTAAACTATGTTTTCTCTAATAATCTTAGAATCATAATTTTCGCATATGAAGAATTAAGAATACTTTGATTTGCAAAGAACTATGAAGAAACTTTGACAAAAAAAAAATTAAGTGCCTCTCTTTTTAGACCTAATATTTCCTTAACCTATTATTTTTTGATGGAGAGGAGAAACACAGTTATATGAAAGGACTTGACTCTTATTATATACATTTTAATAGATGCTTTCCATCAAAACGTACATCCTTTCAGAAGATGTTGACACATATCTTGATCAAAGTTGTAACCTCTTATAGCCAATTAGATTTTAGCATTTAGATAAGAAAAATTATAAGAAATGCCAGATTAATAAAACAATTGGTAGTAAATGTTAGCTGGTATACTTTAATATGTTAGCAAATTTTATATGTCAATTTAATGGCTTTTATTAAACAATTAGGAAGACCAAAATGCCTTCAATTTGACATGGGATTTTTCCCCTTTCTTTCACTGGCTACTGGGTCATCTTTATCGCTGTGTGAGGACGTTAGAATATGCCATTGGTTTGCCATCCGTCACCATCGTTCTCTTCGTTTGTTGTCGATGAAGATTATGTTCATCGGCGCTGAACAAAAATCACATATCATGTGAGCTCGATCTCGGGCTCTCTCATGGTGACAACCATGGCGTAGTGGCCAAAGAAGAGGGCCATATGCCATCTCGACAAGGTCATGCGGTTTCTTTCCCTACGCGGCCTGTGATTCATGATGGCAGACAACGTCGTGAGCTCCAATGAGGAAAAAAAAAATGAAGAAGAAAAACAAAAGAAATAATTGGTTGTTGGGGGTATTTTTTGGTATGTGACATTAATTTTTGTTAGTCTCATAGCAAAACTGCTATATATTTCTCTCTATCTTCTTTAAAATAATTATTAAAATAATAAATAAATAAGAAGTTAATAATATAAATGGACTTTTCATCAATCATTTAGGCCATAATTTTAACAGACAAAAATTGAGATTTTTGTTTTGAAGTGGTCTTTAGACCATGTCTATGTTTATCCGCTTTTTTCTTGGAGGCTCTTCAAGTTGAGAAGCAGCAAGGCACAAAATGACTCTACCTTTGAAAAGACAACGTAAGCCGTCTGCGGGGGGAGAAAAAGTGTTAGGTAATTTTCATCTATTAATTGACGTCCATTAGCTGTTGGACTATATAAAAAATATTAAAATTTAGACTATTATTTGACAAAATTAAGAATTCTTGATCCATGTTGCCAAACATTGAGGTTGCAGTAATGCAATTAATCCTTTTCTATGTAAAGAATAATGACATGGCGTTTATTGGGGTCTGGGTGCAACTGATAAATCTGTAATCCTTTCACTATTTGAAGTATTAAGGAAAGTATCTTTATTAATAGGTTGGGTAACTTACCTATTTATATCTTTTGTAATGTATATTCATATGAAGTCTTATTCATAGTTCCTGTTACTGGTGAATTCTATCTTTGTTCCTACTCCATGTATGTAGGGATATTGTCGAATCAAGTTAAATCGTCTTTGTTCTCCTCTTCTTATTTTATTATTCCTATTTAATATTCTATCATGGAATTAGAGCCTCATACTCAAACGAGTCCTGACCTCCATGGCTAGAGCCATGCTTTTCTCTCTATGTGCACATGCACCCTGCAACTCTTTTTCTTTTTTTTTTCTTTTTCTAATTTAAGTTTTGGCTATAGCTAGCTCCAGTGTTTTCTTCTCCTTTTCTTTATCAAGGCCATGAGCCTATAAACCCTAGACCAAGAGCCTTCAAACCTTACACAATGCGCCCCCTCCTTCAAAATTAATTAGGTGGTATACCACCTTTTTACTACCATGATTGTGTTATACCATCTTTTTTCATTTCTTTGATTTATACTAGTTCTCCTACCCAAAAAAAAAAAAGAAAGCTAAAATACCCTTAGAAAACACATGTTTTCCTAACTCTAGCCTACAATGCTTGTGACCAATTATGTCTTTATATTATTTAGAAGTTGTATGTTTCAAACCTTTTGATAGAAGTGGTAAATTTGAAAAACAATACCACAAAAATGGTATTTCTCAAATTGTCCTCATCTTCAAGTGTAACGCCCCAAAATTTATTAAGTGATATTAGTATGTAAAGTGGTGAATTAGTGTGCTATGATGTATTTTTAAACTTAATTTGACTATTTTGTGACATTTTTAAATTAATGTTGCTTTTAATTATTTAATGATTTTCAATCACTTCTAATTATTCTTAATTATTATTTTAAATTTTTGAAACAAAACAATTTGTCAAATACCAACCACGTCCTTTTTCAAAACCATGGGTGATATATAGTTTCTTTTACTAGTTTTGTTTCTCTCTCTTTGTTTATTTAAACTCTCTCTCTCTCTTTCTTTCCTTCTCCTCGCTCTCTCTCTCACTCTTTCCGTTCTCTCTCGTTCCCTCCCTTACTCTCTCACTGCCACTCTTCTTCTCTGTCATTCTCTCAAATTTTTGAATAAAAAATCAAGCCAAGCTTTGGTTTTTAGTGGATTGAAGGCTCGGGAACATGATTTAATAACCATAAACATGATTCGAGGATTGAATCAAGGTTAGTTTTCAAATTTTAAAACTTTTTTCTAAATTTTTCAAATTTCTTAGCGTTTTGAAATCTAAGCCTTCTTAAGCTTAGAAAACCTTTAATATAAGTTCGAGGAACTTAAAACAACTAGAATCTAAGCTTAGTTTGAAGAAAAATGGATTTAAATCAAGATTTTTCATTTTTTCTCCATTTTTCCTATTTTTGGATTTTATTGGATTCTTATGAAAAATCTTGATTAAACTAGTTTAGAAATGTTTTATTATGCTTTTCTATCATATATGATAGTTTTTCATGCCTGGGAATTAAGAAAAACAGGTTAAAATTGAAGATTTGGGCTTAGGGAGGTCGAAACCCGTACTTGAAAAATTCTAAAATTTTCCAGTTTGGCGGGCCAAACTTCATATTTGGCAGGCCGGATGCATGAGTTCGACAGGCCAGATTCATACGACTGGCAAGCAGAACTTAGAAAAGTTCAGTCGACCAAACTTGGTTTTCCAGCATGCAGTTCGGCCGGCTGAACCAGGGGACCGGTAGGTCGATCAGGTATGGTGATATTTTGTAATTTTTCCTCCGTTTTTGTTGTTTTGAACCCTAATTGAGGTTCCAACCTTATAAAATGATTTTATAAAGACAAATGGCATACTAGGACACCATGAGATGATTTAGTAACTTAAGGTACCTCAAGCTAGATACTGATAAACTTAGTTTCCATTTAAGGTAGTTCATGGATCTACAAAGCAAACGTGTAGTAGACCGGGAATACGGTATAGGACACCGGCACAAATATCAAGGTAGGACTTCTACCCCTCTTTCTTGGTAACCTAGTTTTCGAAGGATTTTTGGCCTCAAAAAGAATTTTTAACAAAAATGTTTTCAATGATTGGTTAAAAAAGGATTTTTATTAACTAATTTCATAAGCAGTAGAATTGAGGTGGTTTTCATAATAAACCTCATAATAAATGTAAATGATTATTTTTGGTAAGAAGAGATTTTAAAAATTATAGAAAGATATGTATATATATATATATATTAGGGCATGATGCCATAGCAGAGATCTGGTCATGTAGTGCGCGACCTTGGGGGCAGGTCTAAAAACCGTGCTGGGCTACTTCAATGGTGACTATCATGGTTTGCCCAGAAAAAGATAAAAAGGTACTTTCTGGACGAACAATTTTTAAATGAAAATTTGTGTAAACGATTTCATTTGTTTATTTATTTAATTTTATTTTCTAATTCATTTCCTTTGAAAGGTAAATTTGATATTTAAATTATTTATCTATATTTAACATATAGTCCTACTGAGCCTTTTGCTCACTTTTACTTGTTTTTAAACCTTTTCTCCTCTAGGTGGAATCCAGTTAGGGCAGCGGAGAGTCCATCGACTGGACTCGCAGACTATAGAAGACCCTGGGTAGGTTATTACTTTGATCTCTCTTTATCTTGGACTGTGTTTGCAATTTAAATATTGTCGATACTTTATGTGTGCACAAATTGTAGGTCGGTGGGACCCAACACGTATTCCTCCTCCTTTATTATTTTATTTCATTTTATATTGTCTTATTTGTTTAGTTATTATAAATGTTTTATTTAAAAGATTTCAAAATACCACATTTTTCACTATTAATAAAACCCTTAAACTTGTACTTTTAATTAAAACTTTGATTTAATTAATCTAATCAACCACCACGTCACCACCTGTGCTTCGAGGCATGACAAAATGATATCAGAGCTCAAGATTATGAACCTTAGGAATTGTACACACATAGGTACGATAGTGAAAAGCCTCTAACAGTTCGATATTGAGAGAATGGCACCTAGCGTCATCCTGTTGTGATTGACGTGAGTCTCATGAATGAAGGGAGTGTGATAGGGGCTGCATTTGCTATCTTTTGGTCAATGACAACAAGGGCAGGATCTGATAATTTGAAGGCAAGTCACTGGCATGAGAGCTTTGAGGAGCTTACGCGTGCATCTGTCCTAACTTCTGATGGAAATAGGGGTCCGCATGAAACTGAATGTCGATTAGACTCACTAGCGAAGCATTTGAATATCCTTGGAGCATCAGTAGCGTATCAAGTAGAGTTCGCAACTTACAAGGTGGTAGGCAGTGCTAATACATGGTGAAACAAGTAAAGCGTCTAAAGAAAGGTAGGAACATCGGTGCGGAAAGATCCAAAGAATTGTTCCGTGAGTGTTACCTCCGCAAGGATGCAGAGATTGAAGAGTCGTTGAATTCTATCAGATGGGATAAGGTGATATGACGATTCAGGAATACAAGGTACAGTTCAATAAGTTTGCCAGTTTGCTCCATCTACCGTAGCTTTTGGGTGTAAAAGGTGTATCAAGTTCCAAGAAGGGCTTAAGGCATTCATTCAACGACAACAGATGGTCTTGTGACTTCAAAATTCTAGTAGGTTAGAGTTGTTAGTTTTGTTGGTAGGAGCAAATCACGCTCACTACTACGAGGATTGAGCGAGAACATCAAAAGGACCCTAGTGGGGCAACAGGAGAGGTTGCAATCATTAAGTTTTGGTAAAAAATCAACATGGTAGCATAGCAATGGAAGTAGCAGTACATCGAACAATAGGCGAAGCAATTCCTGTCATTTCTGTAGCAGCTGGGATGCATCGAGAGAAGCTGTCCAGTAAGAAACGCCCGACAAGGATCTCAGACCGGAGAAGGTGCAAGCTATCAGCCTCAACCTCACTCTTCATCTCCACTTTAGCAACTTCTTCGGTTTCAACCCCATCAGTTTCCTTTGCTAGCAGTATCGACCGATGAACCCAAGATATAGCAGCACTAGCAAAAGAAAAGGAAGAGGCTCTAGTTCGAATTCGCATAGTAACTTTAGGGAGTTCGGATAGTCAGACCAGTGACGTGATGGCTGACAGTATGATTTTAGTTTCTTAGTCTTTACTTTTGGTTCTCTTTGATATTGATTCCATTCATTCTCTTGTTTTGAGTCCATTTGTGCATGCCTTGCGAATAAAAATAGAGGGATTTGATGAACCCTTGGTAATTACCTCACCCTTGGGGTAGGTGTATGTGTACTTTATATAATATATTTACACATATATATCTTGTAAGATAATAATTAGGGGGTAACGGCCTAGAAAGTAATTTGATCATGATCCCCATGAGTACTTATGATTGATCTTAGGAATGGACGGGTTGCCTAGGAATGTGCAACTGTAGTTTTTGCACTAAATAGGTAACCCTAAGGATCGATAGGGGGACGATGATCGTTTACCTAGGTGGTAACGATTGAGTGATGAGTGAGTAATTCATGAAAATGTGTCTAGATGTATAAGCAAAACCTAGCATGCTATATATTGATATATATATATATATATGTTTCTCTTAGATCTAGGGGAGGAATCTGATGCTGTAGGAACGAATGTAGCAACTTCGGTGGCTAATGAGTTTGAGGATGTCATCCCTGACGGGTTATCATGATTAGCATCACACTGGGAGGATTAAGTTGGCATCAAGTTATTCCTAAGGACCATTCTAATTTTTGCAGCACCATATCGTTTGGCACTAGCAGGAATGAGGGAATTAAGGGATGCAGCTTTAGGAACTTACAGGCAAAGGATATATTCAAGACTGCATAGGATGCGTCAGTTTTGTTTACCAAAAGGCACAATGTTATACTCAGGTTGCACGTTGAAGTATTAGTAGCTGATTCAGGTCATCGTGAAGGACGAATATCCCAGGCCTAGGATCGATGAGTTATTTGACCAACTAGGGAGTTCCTGATACTTCTCGAGAACATATTTGAGATCTGAAGCACCAACTGCATGCCTAAAAGGTCGAGTTTGATTTTGAGTAAGGTGTCTTAGTAGATTCATTAAGATTGAGGTTATAATACGGCGGGGCGACTGAAGATTGTGGCTGAGATTTATAGCTTTTTAAGACTTGCTGGGTACTATTGAAAAGTTTGTGAAGGGTTTCCCCAAAGGTAGCAGCTCCATTGACGCAGTTGATCGAGACAAGTGATAGGTTTGAAAGGAACGAGGGATGTAGATGCACTTTCCAATAGTTGAGAGATCGATTGATTGCCACTTCTGCATTGGCTACATCAAACAGTGACGAGTTTTTATGAGATCTACATATCTGTAGTGGGACAAAGGTTTGGATATGTGTTGATGCGACACGGACGAGTTGTGACTTGTGGATTGCAACAGTAAAAGCCTTATGAGCAGGACCTCCCTACTCACGATTTAGAGCTCGCCGTAGTAATTTACGCTTTGAGGAATCTAGAGAAGCCATTGGCTAAAGTGATATTTCAGGTATTCTCGGATCATAGGGGCTCAAGGCATTTGTTCACTTAGAGAGATTCAAATTTGAGGCAGTAATGGAAGGTGAAATGTATAGAGGACCAGGATATCTCGCTGTAGTATCATCTGGGTAAGGCCATTATGGTTGCAGACATGCTCAATAGGAGGTTATTAGGGATTCATGCGTATTTAGCACTAAAGGATTAGAGGGAGATGCTACTATTAGTAAATATGGAGTGTAGTATTGTGGAGACTTCAATTAGGTATCAGCATACCTTAGGGATTTGGCTTAAGCACATGTTAGGATGATAAAGCAAAATCAATGATGAGACTAGCATTTTCAAGAAATGTGGACGCGAATATGCACCTGGGAGTAGTCTAAAAACCAGAGGGTTCTTGCAGATGGGTTGTTAGATTTTGAGAAACATTTGGCAGTGCCTATGATCGAGAAAGTGACAAGGGCCTTAATGGATGAAGCTTGCAAGTTTTCGTTCGCTAGTCACCCTAGGAGCTTAAAGATGTATTGCGGTTTACTGAGGTAGTACTAGTAGAGAGGCATCATGAAAGATGTTCAAGAGTACGTAGTCAGATAGATAGCTTATCTTTAGGTAACAGCCAAGCATTAGAAGTCCGCTGGTCAGTTTCAACAGCTTCGTATTCCTAGGTGGAAATGGGAGCATGTTGTGATGATTTCCTCATTAAGTGACCGAGGATGGAATAAAGACATGAAGAGATTTGGGTCGTCATTGGCAAGTTGGCAAAATTAGTGCATTTCATATTCTTCAGGCCGACGTGTTTGAGGCAAGTTCCTAGGGGAGCTTTAGGAAGCCTTGGGGCATAGACTTGGGTTCCAACACAGCTTTTGGGTAGCCCGAGCAAGTTATTTAGATTCTTAAGGATGGATTATGTGCTTGTTTTGGATTTTGGTAGAAATTGGAAAAGATAATTACGTTTAAAGGAGTTGCATACAACAACAGTTACCAAGCAAGCATCAGGGTAGCACCATTCAAAGTACCATGCGGTCGGTCATGCTAATCACTAGTGATTTAGGCAGGATCAAAGACGAGACCATTATTGAACTCGAAGAGACCTGTGAGAACAGCGAAAAGGGGGCTATTGTGTTACGTAATTGATTGAGAGTAGCTCAAAGTAGGCAGAAGAATTGTGCGATTTGGAAACGCTAATCTTTAGAACTCAAGGTAAGGGATTCTGTCCTCTTAAAGGTTTTGCCATGCGGGTAAGTTTCGCGTTTTGGTATGAGCGAGGAACTTACACTGAGGTACAGTGGATCATTTGAGATTTCTTGATGTATTGAGTGATCGCTTGTCACCTCAATCTCCCTCTCAAACTCTAATGTTCATGTCGTATTTCACATGTCAATGCTCTAGAGATGTCTGCTCGAGCCAGGCAAAATTGTCTCAATTCACGATGTATAGGTAACAGGTGTCAGTTTAGAATATCGGTTGAAAGGTGTTAAGTTTGTGACATCAAGAAATTTCGTTAGTGCATGTGGTGTGACGGCAGCACAAGGTTGATAAGGCAACCTGGGAATTAGAGTCGACTGTGTAGAAGTTGTATCCGCATTTGTTTTGTTTTGGAACCGATTTGCAAATTTAGAGGGCAAAATATCTTTTAAGGGTAAAGAGTTGTAACGCCTCAAAATTTATTAAGTGATATTAGTATGTAAAGTGGTAAATTAGTATGCCATGATGTATTTTTAAACTTAATTTGATTACTTTGTGACATTTTTAAATTAATGTTGCTTTTGATTATTTTAATGATTTTGAATCACTTCTAATTATTCTTGATTATTATTTTAAATTTTTGGAACAAAGCAATTTATCAAATACCAACCATGTCCTTTTTCAAAACCATGGGTGGTACATAGTTTCTTTTACTAGTTTTGCTTCCCTCTCTTTGTTTATTTAAACTTTCTCTCTCCCTCTTTCCTTTTCACTCGCTCTCTCTCTCACTCTTTCCCTTCTTTCTCGTTCCCTCCCTTACTCTCTCATTACCGCTCTTCTTCTCTCTCATTCTCTTAAATTTTTGAATCAAAAATCAAGCCAAGCTTTAGTTTTCAGTGGATTGAAGGCTTAGGAACGTGATTTATCAACCATAAACACAATTCGAGAATTGAATCGAGGTTAGTTTCCAAATTTCCAAACTTTTTCTAAATTTTTCTAATTTCTTAGCATTTTGAAATCTAAGCTTTCTTAAGCTTAGAAAACCTTTAACCTAAGTTAGAGGAACTTAAAACAACTAGAATCTAAGCTTAGTTTGAAAAAAAATAGATTTGAATCAAGATTTTTCATTTTTCCTCCATTTTTCCAATTTTTAGATTTTATTAGATCTTTATGGCAAATCTTGTTTAAACTAGTTTAGAAATGTTTTATTATGCTTTTCTATCATCTGTGAGTGTTTTGCATGCCTAGGAATTGAGAAAAATAGGTTGAAATTGAAGATTTAGGCTCGGGGAGGCCGAAACCTGTGCCTCAAAAATTCTAGAATTTTCCAGTTCGGTAGGCTGAACTTCGTATTCAGTAGGCCGAATTCATGAATTTCGCAGGCCAGATTCATACGACCGGTAGGCCGAACTTTTCCTCCTGCTAGTCTTGAAAAAGTTCGTCTGACTGGACTTAGTTTTTCAGTAGGTCAAACTGCATAGTTCGGCCGGCCGAACTAGGGGACTGGCAGCTGCCAAGCATAGTGAGATTTTGTAATTTTTCATCCGTTTTTGCTGTTTTGAACCCCGATTGAGGTTTCAACCTTATAAAATGATTTTATAAATACAAATGGCACACTAGGACACCATAAGATGATTTACTAACTTAAGGTACCTCAAGCTAGATACTAATAAACTTAGTTTCTATTTAAGGTAGTTCACGGATCCACAGAGCTGACGTGTAGCGGACAAGGATTACGGTGTGGGACATCAACATGAGTATCGAGGTAGGACTTCTACCCCTCTTTCTTGGTAACCTAGTTTTCAAAAGATTTTGGCCTCAAAAAGAATTTTTAACAAAAATGTTTTCAATGATTGGTTGAAAAAGGATTTTTATTAATTGATTTCATAAGCAGTAGAGTTGAGGTGGTTTTCATAATAAACCTCATAATGAATGTAAATGATTATATTTGGCAAGAGATTTTAATAATTATAGAAAGATATGTATATATATATATTAAGGCATGATGCCATATCCGAGATCGGGCCGTGTAATGCGCAACCTTGGGGGCAGGTCCCGAAACCCAGTTGAGCCACTTTAGTGGTGAATATCATGGTTTGCCTAAAAAAAGATAAAAGGTTCTTTCTAAACGAACAATTTTTAAATGAAAATTTTTGTAAACGATTTCATTTGTTTATTTATTTAATTTTATTTTCTAATTCATTTCCTTTGAAAGGTAAATTTTATATTTAAATTATTTATCTGTATTTAACATATAGTCCTAGTAAGCCTTTTGCTCACTTTTACTTCTTTTTAAACCTTTTCCCCTCTAGGTGGAATCCAGTTAGGGCAGGTGGAGTCCATCGACTAGACTCGCGGACTATAGAAGACCTTGGGTAGGTTATTTTATAAATTAATCAAAGCATGTATTACTTTGATCTCTCTTTATCTTGGACTGTGATTGCAATTCAAATATTGTCGATACTTTGTGTGTGTACAAATTGTGGGTCGGTGGGACCCAGTGCGTATTTCTCCTCCTTTATTATTTTATTTCATTTTATGTTGTCTTATTTGTTTAGTTCTTATAAATGGTTGATTTAAAAGATTTCAAATTCCACATTTTTCACTATTAATAAAACCCTTAAACTTGTACTTTTAATTAAAACTTTGATTTAGTTAATCTAATCAACCACTATGTCATCACCCGTACTTTGGGGCATGACATCAAGGCTATAAGTCTCCATAGCTAAGGCCGTGCGCCTCCTTTTCTTAAGGTCGTATGCCTCAAAACCTCTAGCCAATGAGCCTCCAATTCTCATGACATGAATCTTCAGCAATATTGACGATTGTTATCTTTATGTAATTATTCCTTTTATGTCTTTGATTTCACATAAAATCCGAAAAAGAAAAAGCAATAGAAAAAAACAAACAAACAAAAAAGACAAAAAAAAAAAAGAATCTAAGATTAGATTCTCCCATTAGAGCTCCATCTTGCAGGAAAATATCAAAAAAGTATCTTTAGTAATATGTTTGACATTATTTATATTTATTTTTGCATTAGAAAATTTTTTAATTTTAGTTATGGACAATTTACCCATTTATGTACTTGGTAATGTGTATTTACATAGAAACCTATTTATCTCCTTGTTCCCAGCCCGTAAATATAGATATATTGTCTAATCACTTCAAATCTTCTGTCTTCTCCTCTTCTTCATTTCATTTTCTATTATTAACTTTTTTTTGTCTATACAAATACACACACATATATATATATATATATGATATTTAAAGTTCCTTCAACAAAAAAATTAAATCAAAATAGAAATTTACACTTTTTTAAATGACTGGGGGACAAAAGAATTTATCAGATAAGGCATCCGCATGTTTTATTTCCACAAAGAAAAAGGATTACTCTTATTTCACTTGTTTATTTGTGTGTTTCTCCTTGGTGGAGATATTTCCAAGCACTGGAGGATCCATTTTCATTGTTTCCATTGTTCACTATTTCTAATCCTTGGGCAAACACTTCCCAGATACAATCTGGATTTCCCCCTTCTGTTCCACAATATCCAGCGGCTTCTTCGTGGTGGCGCTCTTTGGATTCCACTGACTATTTTTCTCACCTAAAAAAGCAAAAATGAGAAACAAAACCAATACAAATATTTTTACTTAGTTTGAAAAGTAAGTTAAAACTCAAACACTGTAGCATATAAGAGCTTTACACTGTAATAAACTACTGTCGCATATGAGAAACCGTAGCAAGTTGAAACTTGATGTTCTTACTTAATTCTCAAACACAAGGTTTATAATTGTAACTTAGAAAGTTATATGAAAGTTTTCAAATATAATTTTGAAATTTCTTCCAAAATTTACTTTTTAATTAAGGACCTTGGTCATTTATGAATGTTTGGCAATATAAGTTAGAACAGAAACTTTTGATTTTTCTAATGTAAAACTCCCATATATGACAGTGTTAAAAAAAAGTGTATTATAGTATAAACCTTTTACATACTATAATGATTTTAACCAAAATAAAATCATTTGAAATATACAAAAAAAGCCATTAATAGGAAGTAGTTATACCATATATAAGTTACTCCAAATAAAAAAAAATGTTATTCTAAATAATTAACTCATCACTTTTGTTTCTCCTGCCAAAAAGGTGAACTGCTAACAAGACTATCATTTGTCCATCAAATTGTCTGCAAATTTAAAAATTATGAAAATGCTAGTGATAGATTCTCAATAAAATTATTATAATAAACGATCTAAGAAGTTAGACGAACGCGCTTGTAATTAACCAAGTGTATATATTATCAATAATTGTTCAGATTAACAAACTGTCCAAACATTTTATCCCAGTGGGAACATAATTAATGTTATGTGCATTAAGGGCTATTCATTAACTTGATTGATATAATAAAAAACCATATCATATGGCTTGGTTATTAATTAGCCTTTTAAACTTCCATAAGATAATTAAATAATATTTGATGGAGTGATTAACAAAAGATTCATCTCAATTAGTTGAAGTTTTTTTATTTTTTCGTTCAAAAAGACTGTACACTATTCTCAAAAAAAAAAAAAAAAAGCACTCTACAGATGGAGAATTGATGCACGTGTATAGTTTGTCTGATCTGCTAGACAGATATAAAACATGAGGGTTGCTTCTAATTATCGTAACGAGAAAACAACAAAACCAAATTCAATGCACGAAAACATGTGGCTAAAAAGCTAACGTCCCAGAATTAATTGCAAAGCACTAGTCCACTCTTCTTCACGAAGAAACCTATTTTACTAAAACAAAATGATAGTGTTTGAATAGGAAGTTTCAGAAGAGTAACCAAACAATAAATTCTTTGTACTAAATATAATAAGCTCATATACAAACATTTTATGAAGCAGATTAAATGAATCCTATAACTTGGATTAATTATTAGGCTTTTTTGCAAGATTTAACAACTTACTCTTTCCTTCTTAACAGGAGTAATGGTAGTCCGTGGGTGGTAATTGGGAGAAATCCCAGTTCCTCCTTTTTCAGTAGTTTTCTCTTGAACATGATTAGATGTCTGAACTGCTGCAGAAGGAGGAAGAAACACACCAGTCCCTCCATATCTTGGAGCAAAATTACCAGTTGTTTCTTGAACTCTGGCTACCTGAGATATTCCAAGCGTAATTGTTTTGTGAACTTTTTCCCATGCATACACATGAAAACTCTTAAAAAAAAAAAAAAAAAAACGTAATTACAATGTAGGTCGCAAGGGGCCATTACCGACAGCCGTAAAATTTACATCTAACCGTCCACATTGTCTAGGGTTGGGGTACTAGAGAAATCTACGGATTGTAGCGTTACACTAACATTTGAAGGGCCGTATAGTTTATATCATAAATTATCAATTTTGCACTAATTATACTCGTGCTAAGTGCACCCCCACTTTAACATAGCCTAACTTTGACATGTTATATTGTGTCTGTAAGTAAAATAAATTTGAAAAATATATATAAATTTGGCCATTGGAAAACATCAAATATGTATCACTTAAAGAATAAAAAATAAAAAAACAGAGAGAACAGTCCATAGGTATCCTCCAGTATAATAGATAGGATTAAAGTGATAAAATTAAGGTTTTAAGTTGAAGTTTTTTTATACCTGACTTTGAGTGGTCAGTTGAAATATTGGATTGTATATGTGAACAGGTCTAGGGAGTTGTTGGAATGAAGCATTGATCTGGTAGGCACCGGGAATTCCATAGCCGTTCGGCCGAAGTACAGTTGGACCAGGAAATCCACAGTTATAAGGCTGCATTTGTGTTAGGCCGAAAAACAAGTGAGGTCGTCATGAGTCAGCCCATATATGTTATTGGTCCTTTTAGTTCATAAGTTGAACAGAAGTAAAATTTTTAAAAGGAAAAATTAAGTAGTAGAAAGGTTTAAATTGTGCTTTAAAATTATGAACCAAATACTGTCATATAAAAAAAAAAGTCCCAACTAAAAAAGAATTTTAAAAGGGAGATATAATTAAATGAAAAAGGGAAAAAGAAGATGTTTTGTTTGGTAAATAAATAAGAACGAAAAACACAAGAGCGAACATTAAAGAGAGTAATAATAAAAACCTGAGACGTGAGCTTTGGTTTTGCTTTATGCAAAGATGACTTCCTTGGTTGATGAACCAGATGAACATTAGCAGCATTGGTAGATTTATCATCAAGAGGTAAAATATGAGAAACCTTTTGAGAATTAGTATTTGAAGAAACAATTTCATGGAAAACATCGGAGGGTATCCAAAGCTCTCCACCTTCTGGGTTTGGAGGAGAGTCTATCATAAGTAATTTCACCACAGACAAATTGTAACGTCTCGAAATTAATTAAGTGTTATTAGAATGTTAAATGATGGATTAGTGTGCCATAATCAGTATTTAAACTTAATTTAATTATTTTGTAAAATTTCTAAATTTATGTTATTTTTATTCTTTTAATAATTTTTAAATTACTCTTAATTATTTTTAATTGTTATTTGAAATTTAAAACAAAACAATTTGTCAAATATCAAATAGGTCCCATTTGAAACCAGTGTGCTACTGCACACGGTTTTGTGCAGCCAATTGTCCTCCTCTCCCTCTATTTATCTCTCACTCTCTCACTCTCGCCTCTCTCTCTCTCTCTCTCTTGGTATCTCTCACTCTCTCTTATTCCCTCTCAAAAATTTTAAAACAAAAATCAATTTCAAGCTTCGGGTTAGTGGATTGAAGGCTCAGGAACGAGATTTAGTAACCACAAACACGATTCGAAGCTTGAAATCGAGGTTAATTTCAAAATTCCAAAAATTTTTTAATTTTTCAAATTTTCTTGCATTTTGAAACCTAAGCTTTTCTAAGCTTAATAAACCTTCTATCTAGGTTAGAGGAACTTAGAACAACTAGAATATAAACTTTGTTTGATCAAAAACAGATTTAAATCAAAATTTTTCATTTTCTTCTAATTTTTTCCATTTTTGGATTTTTTAAAAAATTTGGTCTAAATCTTGTTTTAATGCATTAAAAAGTAATCAATTATGTTGTTCGGTCAACTATGATCATTATTCATGCCTGGGATTTGAGAAAAGAAGTTGAAATGGAGATTTGGGCTCGGGAGGCCAAATTCCCATGCTTGGAAAATTCTAGAATTTTTCTAGATTGACAGGCCGAAGTTTATGTTCGGCAGGCCGGATTCATACGACTAGTAGGCTGAACCTTGAAAAGTTCAGCCGTCCAGACTTGATCTTTTGGCAGGTCAAACTGTGCAGTTCGGCAAGCCTAAATAGGGGACCGACAGGCCGACCGAAAATTTTGTAATTTTTATCCATTTTCACCGTTTTAAACCCCGATGGAAATTTTGACTTTGTAAAATGATTTCATAAACCTAAATGGCACACTAGGACACCATGAGATGATTTAGTAACATAAAATATCTCGCGCTAAATACTAATAGACCTAGTTTCTATTTAAGGTTGTGCGTGGATCCGTGGAGCTAACGTATAGCGGACCGGGATTACGATGTGGGACACCGACATGAGTATTGAGGTAGGACTTCTACCCCTTCCTTGGTAGCTAATTTTAAATGTTTTGGCCTCAAAGGAATTTTTATCAAAAAGTTTTCAAATGATGGGTTGAAAATATCTTTTTATTGATTGATTTCATAAAATGGTAGAATTGAGGTGATTTTTCATAATAAACCTCATAATGAATGCAAATGGTTATATTTGGTAAAAAGAGATTTTTATAATCATAGAAAGATATATATATATATATATATAATTATATTTAAGAGCATGATGCCATATCAGAGATCGGGTCGTGTAGTGCTCGACCTTGGGGGCAGGTCCCGAAACCCAACTGGGCTACTACGGTGGTGATTTGCATATGGTTTGCTCAGGAAAAAGAAAATGGTATTCGTTTTGGTCGGCCAATTAAGCTATTTTGGTAGGATAAAACTTTTATTAAATTTTCATCTATTTATTTATTTATTCTAGTTTGTTTTCTATATGTTTATTTGAATAATGAAATTTCTTTCAAAATTAAAATGTTTTAAAAATATAGTCCTATTGAGCCTTTCGCTCACATTTTATTTGTTTAAAATCTTTTCCCTCTAGGTGGATATCAGCTTAGGATCAGAAAAGAGTCTACTGACTGGACTTGCGACCAGTAGAAGATCTGGGTAGGTTGTAGAATAAACAATTCAAGGAATGTGTAATTCTTAACTTTCTCATTTATTTTGGACTGTGGTTGTAATTTAATATTGTCAGTACTATGTGTGTGCATAAAATATGGGTCAGTGGGACCCATTCTTATTTCTTCTCCTATTTTTATTATTATTCTTTTATTGATTATTTAGTTATTTTAATGGTTTATTTATTATATTTGCTTGCTTTAAATAAAAGGTTTTAAAATTTACACATTTTTATAAATAAATTCCTTAATTCTTAAACCCATGTTTTAACTAAATTTCTATTTAATTAACTTAATTATTCTACTATGTCACCTCCCGTACTCCGGGGCGTGACAGAATGGTATCAAAGCTCAAGGTTATGAACCTTAGGAATTGTGCACACATAGGTAGGACAATGAAATAATACCACAACAGTCCAAATTTTGTTTTTAGAAGTGAGAGAATGGCACCTAGACGATGCTCGATAGTTGACATCGAGTTCAAAAATGATGAGGGCATGATGAGGGCTATGTTTGCCGTGTTTTAGCAGATGGCAGCAAGGGCAAGACTAGATGATTCTGAGGCTATTCGTCGGCATACGTACTTTAAGGAATTTCGACGTGCGTCTGTACCAACTTTTGACGAAACTAGGGACCCGCAAGTGGCAGAATATTGGCTAGATTCGATCGTGAAGCATCTAGATACTCTTGGTGTACCAGTTAAGTATCACGTGGAATTTGCTGCAAATGAGTTTGAAGGTGGTGGTAATACCTAGTGGAAGCAAGCAAAGCGCTTGGAGAATAATGGTAACATCAGTTGGGACAGGTTTGAGGAGCTATTCTATGATCGGTACTTTCTGTAGGGATATAGGGATCAAAAGGCGACAGAATTCTATAGGTTGCAGCAAGATGATATGTCAGTTTGGAAGTACGAGGTGAAGTTAAATGAATTAACTAGGTTTGCTCCCTTTGCAGTGGCATCGAAACATGAGAAGTGCATTAAGTTTCAAGGACTCAAAGCCTCTATCCGACGACAGGTGGTTACCCTACGACTCAGGAACTTTGGAGAGCTTATGTTATCGGCAATATCAGTGGAGAATGATTAAGTGCAGTACTGTGAGAATCAAGCTAAGAGGTTAGGAGGACCATAGAAGAGCAGTAGAAGGAGCAACAATAGTCGACCGGCTTCGAGAAAGAACAAACAGGGTGGCGTGAATAGCCGCAGCAGCAGTTTATCTAGCAGCGGGTGCAGCAACCCCTACAGCTTTCATTGTCATTACTGTTAGCAGTTGGGACATATCAAGAGGAATTGCCCAATCAGGAGTGCTCGCCTAGGATTTCAAACTGGAGAAGGAGCTAGTCATCAGCTCCAGCCTCAGACTCTACCTCAGCCGCAGCAGTACGCTCAGCTTCTGTTTCATGAGTTCTTTCCTCAGCAACTGTCATATTGAGCACAAGGACACCAACCGTAGAACTTTTAGTGTAACATCCCTTAGTATCGAGCACCGGGTATAGCCAATGTGCAGTCGCCATCACTACAGCAATATCGGCCAACTAACCCAGGATCTAGTAGTGTTGGTAGGGGTAAAGGGAAAGCTCTAGCACAAGTTCACACGATGACATCAAGGAGTTTAGATGCCCAGACTAGTAACGCGATTGTTGATTGTATGATTATGGTTTCCCAGTCTTTAGCACATGTGTTATTTGATACTAGTGCCACTCATTCTCTCATATCGAGCTCTTTTGTACATGCCTTAGGATTAGAAATAGAAGAGTTTGATGGACCCTTAGTTATAGCTTTACCCTTGGGGCGGGTGTGTGTGAATAGTATTTGTAAAGCTTGTAAAATAAAGATTGGGGATGAGGTTTTGAAGAGTGATTTGATTGTAATCCCCATGAGATCGTATGATGTAATCTTAGGGATGGACTGGTTTTTAAGGTATAATGCAGTGGTAGACTGCCAACTTATGAAAGTAACCCTAGTGTCCGACAGGGGACGGCGATCACTTACTAAGGTGGTGGTGATCGGCTGATGAGTGAGCATCTCGTAAGGATGTGTCTCAGTGGCCAAAAGAATGCAGCTTGTTATGCCTTCTTTATGAACCTAGAAGGAGAGTCTAGTGCCTTGAGAAGAAATGCAGCAATTCTAGCAGTAGATGAATTTGAAGATGTCTTTCCCGACGAGTTACCAGAATTACCACCGCATCGGGAGATTGAATTTGGTATTGAATTGTTTTCGAGAACAACACTAATTTCTATAGCACTTTATCGGATGGTGTCGGCAGAGATGAAGGAACTCAGAAAGCAGCTTTAGGAGCTTGCTGATAAGGGATATATTCAGAATAGTACATCACCATGGGGAGCACCGGTTTTGTTTGCAAAGAAGCACGATAGAACCTCAGGTTATGTATAGATTATCGACAGCTGAATTGGGTCACAATGAAGAATAAATATCCTCTGCCCAGGATCGATGAATTGTTTGATCAGTTGAGAGGTTCACGGTACTTCTCGAAGATAGACTTGAGGTCAAGGTACCATCAACTTAGGATTAAGGAAGAGGACATTCCTAAGACTACTTTTAGGACCCGATATAGACATTTCGAGTTTCTGGTGATGCCGTTTGGATTGACGAATGCTCCAACAGCTTTCATGGACCTTATGAACAAGATATTCAGGCCTTACTTGGACCAGTTCGTAATTGTGTTTATTGACGACATCTTGGTCTATTCTAAGACTTAGGAGGAGCATGAGAAGCATCTCAAAATCATGCTTCAGACTCTGCGGGAGTATCAGTTGTATGCCATGAAGGAAAAGTGTGAGTTCTGGTTGACAGAGGTCAAATTTCTAGGTCATGTCATCTCCAAACATGGTATTTCGGTGGATCCATCTAAGGTAAAAGCCATAGTGGAATAGGAACGACCGAGGAATGTGACAGAAATCTATAGTTTCTTGGGACTTGTAAGATATTACAGGAAATTTGTAAAGGATTTCTTGAAGATAGCAGCACCGTTGACAAGATTGGTCAGGAAGAATGTCAGGTTTGAGTGGACCAAACAATGTGAGCTCACTTTTCAAGAGTTGAAGAATCGGTTGACCTCAGCTCCAGTATTGATCATTCCTAGTAGCATTGAGCCATACGAAGTTTATATAGATGCATCAGGACGTGGATTTGGGTGCGTATTGATGTAGCAAAGACACGTGGTAGCGTACGGATTGAGACAGTTACGACCTCACGAGCGAAATTATCCTACTCATGACTTAGAGCTCATGGCAGTGATTCACGCGCTGAAGATCTGGAGATGTTATTTGTATAGGGTGACATTTTAGGTTTTCTCCAACCACAAGAGTTTGAGGTATCTATTTACTCAAAGAGATTTGAACTTAAGACAGTGAAGGTGGATGGAATACATGAAGGATTATGATTTTACGCTGTAGTATCATCCTGGGAAAGCTAATGTAGTCGTAGATGCACTCAGTCGGACGTCTTTTAGAATACTTGCATGTTTGGCTCTCAAAGATTGAAAAAGAGATGCAACAGTGAATGAATACAGGTTACAGCATTGTGAAGACTACGATCGCATTTTGGCGTACGACATGGAGACGACCCCAGCTCTTGTTTAGATGGTGATGCAAAATCAGTGGCAAGACCAGCATCTTCAGGGAATCTGGACTCGAATTCAGAATGGAGAGTAGTTTGAAGAATGAAGAATACATACAGATGAATCGTTGTACTTCAAGGAGCGTCTAGTAGTTCCAGCAATCATGGAAGTGATAAAGGCCGTAATGGATGAAGCCCATAAGTCTCAGTTTGCCATTCACCTGGGAAGTATGAAGATGTATCGTGATCTAAAGAGGCAATATTAGTGGAGAGGTATGAAGAAGGATATCCAAGAATACATGCCAAGTGTAAGACTTGTCTTCAGGTGAAAGCCGAGCATTAAAAGCCAGCAGGTCAGCTTCAACCACTTCCTATTCCAAGGTGGAAATGGGAGCACATGACGATAGATTTTCGTATTGGATTGCCAAGGATGAAGTAGCAGCACGATGCAATTTAGGTCGTGGTTGACAGGTTAACGAAGTCAGCTCATTTCATTCTGTTCAGGTCAGCATGTTCGAGAAGGATTTTCAGGGAATTATATTTGTAGAACATAGTAAGATTGTACGGAGTTCCTTTGTCCATTACATCAGATAGAGAGACCAGATTCAATGCCAAGTATTGGAGGAGCTTTCAGGAGGCTTTAGGTACAAATTTGAACTTTAGCACAATGTTTCATCCTTAGACCGATGGGCAATCTAAGCTGATCATTCAGATTCTCAAAGACATGTTGCGTGCTTGTACGTTATACTTTGGCAAAAACTGGAAGAAGTACTTGCATCTAGCGGAGTTTGCATATAACAATAGCTATCAATCGAGTATTGGCATGGCACCATTCGAAGCACTATATGGGCGACCGTGTTGGTCACTAGTGTGTTGGGCTGAGTCAGAAGATAGAGTTATTCTTGGGCTAGATGAGATTCATGATAGTAGTGAGAAGATCGTCGTGATTCGAGACCGACTGAAAGTAGCTCAAAGTTGACAGAAGAGTTACGCTGATAGAAGACATTGACCCTTAGAATTCGAGGAAGGAGACTTTGTACTCTTGAAAGTATTACCTCGCAAGGGCATTTCACGATTTGGAGTAAGTGGAAAACTCAAGCCAAGATATATTGGACCGTTCGAGATTACCTAACGTGTTGGCATGGTTGCTTATCAACTCAACCTTCCTCCAAAACTTTCGCATGTTCACGATGTATTCCACGTGTCTATGCTTCAGAAGTGTCCACCTAAGCAGGATAAGATCATCTTGTTCCAGGACATATAGATTCAGGAAGATACGACTATGAGGAAGTGCCGATCCAGATCATCGACCATAGAGTGATTAGCTTACGCCGTCTCGAGATCTCATTAGTTAAGGTCATGTGGCAGCATCACGGGGTTGATGAAGCCACTTAGGAATTAGAGTCGAGTATACAGGAGTTGTATCCTCATTTGTTTTGTTTTTTGAATCAAGTTTGTAAATTTCGAGGACAAAATTTCTTTTAGGGATGGAGAATTGTAACGTCCTGAAATTAATTAAGTGTTATTAGAATGTTAAAAGGTGGATTAGTGTGCCATAATGAGTATTTTAAACTTAATTTGATCATTTTGTGAAATTTCTAAATTTATGTTATTTTTATTCTTTTAATGATTTTTAAATTACTCTTAATTATTTTTAATTGTTATTTGGAATTTGAAACAAAATAATTTGTCAAACGCCAAATAGGTCCCATTTGAAACTAGTGTGCTGCTGCACATGGTTTTGTGCAGCCAATTGTCCTCTTCTCCCCCCATTTATCTCTCACCCTCCTTCTCATTCTCACTCACTCTCTCACTCTCGTCTCTCTCTCTCTCAGTATCTCTCACTCTCTCTCATTCCCTCTCAAAAATTTTGAAACAAAAATCAATTTCATGCTTCATGTTAGTAGATTGAAGGCTCAGGAATGAGATTTAGTGACCACAAACGCGATTCGAAGCTTGAATTCGAGATTAGTTTTGAAATTCCAAAACTTTTTCAATTTTTCAAATTTTCTTGCATTTTGAAATCTAAGCTTTTCTAAGCTTAGAAAACATTCAATCTAGGTTAGAGGAACTTAGAACAACTAGAATATAACTTTGTTTGATCAAAAATGGATTTAAATCAAAATTTTTCATTTTCTTCTAATTTTTACCATTTTTAGATTTTTTCAAAAATTTGGTCTAAATCTTGTTTTAATGCCTGGGATTTGAGAAAACATGTTGAAATGGAGATTTGGGCTTGGGAGGCCAAATTCCTGTGCCCAAAAAATTCTGGAATTGTTCCAAATCGGTAGGCTGAAGTTCATGTTTAGCAGGCCAGATGCATGAGTTCGGCAGGCTGGATTCATACGATTGGCAGACCAAACTTGGAAAAGTTTGGCCATTCGGAGTTGATTTTTGGCAGGCCGAACTGTGCAATTCAGTCGGCCGAAACAGGGGACCGACAGGCCAACCGGCATGGTGAAAATATTGTAATTTTTCACCCGTTTTTACCGTTTTGAACCCTGATTGAAATTTTGACTTTGTAAAATGATTTCATAAACCTAAATACACACTAGCACACCATGAGATGATTTAGTAACATAAAATATCTTGCACTAGATACTAATAGACCTAGTTTCCATTTAAGGTTGTGCGTGGATCCACGGAGCTAGGACATCGACACGAATATTGAGGTAGGACTTCTACCCCTTCCTTCATAGCTAGTTGTAAATGTTTTAACCTCAAAAGAAATTTTTAACAAAAAGTTTTCAAATGATGGGTTGAAAATATCTTTTTATTGATTGATTTCATAAAATGGTAGAATTGAGGTGATTTTTCATAATAAACCTCATAATGAATGTAAATGGTTTTATTTGGTAAAAAAGAGATTTTTATAATCCTAGAAAGATATATATATATAATTATATTTAAGGGCATGATGCTATATCAGAGATCGAGTCGTGTAGTGCACGACCTTGGGAGCAAGTCCTGAAACCCAGCTAGGCCACTACGGTGGTGATTTACATATGGTTTGCCTAGGAAAAAGAAAATGGTATTCTTTCTGGTCGACCAATTAAACTGTTTTGGTAAGATAAAACTTTTATTAAATTTTCATCTATTTATTTATTTATTCTAGTTCGTTTTTTATATGTTTATTTGGATAATGAAATTTCGTTCACAATTAAAATGTTTTAAAAATATAGTCCTACTGAGCCTTTTGCTCACATTTTATTTGTTTTAAAATCTTTTCCCTCTATGTGAATATCAGCTTAGGATCAAAGAAGAGTCCGCTGACTAGACTTGCGACCAATAGAAGATCTGTGTAGGTTGTAGAATAAACAATTCAAGGCATGTGTAATTCTTAACTTTCTCATTTATTTTGGACTATGGTTGTAATTTTATATTGTCAGTACTATGTGTGTGCACAAAATGTGGGTCAGTGGGACCCATTCTCATTTCTTCTCCTATTTTTATTATTATTCCTTTATTGATTATCTTGTTATTTTAATGGTTTAATTATTATATTTGCTCGCTTTAAATAAAAGGTTTTAGAATTTACACATTTTTGTAAATAGATACCTTAATTCTTAAACCCATGTTTTAACTAAATTTTTATTTAATTAACTTAATTAATCCACCACGTCACCTCCTGTACTTCGGGGTGTGACACAAATATGAAACCAAATAGAAGTAGAAAGAAGAAGAGGCTTAGGATTGTCACCTTAGAGGAGCAACCATATACAAAACTGCAGATTTGGTAACCGCCAAGGCTTTTGTAATGAGTGGAGAGAGAGACAACATCTCAAATATTACTTTTAGCCACCTAGTTTTTTGCCTGTTTAGGTAAGAACTTGATTAAAAGATAATTTAGGCTAATTGAGGAGCAAAATTACAGAAATTTTCCCTTTTACCTTTCCAATTAATTTTTATACATTTTGTAGGCTTGTGGCATTGAAAAATAAAGTGTTTAGAGAGAAATTATTTAGTAGATCGGATGTACCACGTCATTTTACTAATGTACGTAGTACACCCAGTTAATAAAAATTTGACATTTAAGCATTTTTTTGTCATCTTTTTGTAATTAAGTTTCACTTTTTTAGTGTGTATTGCATTAATTATAGAGTAAAATTCACCCTTATTATTTTATTTAAGGGTTAATTCTATTATTATATCTCATAGTTTTTATTATTTTTAAATTCGTTCTTTGGTTTTTAGAAACTATAAAGATATCTTTTGAATTTAAAAAACTTGCTTCAATTTTATCCTTTGTAAACTTTTTCAACTGAAAGAACATGAAGATGAGACAATTGTACCTTGTTTTACTCTATCACAAAGTCTAGCTTATTGATTGCATCACAACACAAAAGGTCTAGCTTATTGATTGCATCACAACATGAAGAGATCAATCTTGCAAATTGTTGAAAAAGGTATTTCACAAGGAGATAAAATTTCAACACTTATCAACATGAAAATTGAAGAAGGTATATTATGTCCATGATATGTGTTTAAGTTTTTTAAGAAGATTTAGTTTTTTTTTTCATGTTATTTCTTTAAGAGAGTTTTTTTTTTTTTTTTTTTTTGAGGAATATGGGTAAACCTCCAGTTGAGGTCGTATGTGCATATATTTTTCTTTTTCATATGTAATACGTTGTGCATATGTTTTATTTTCCTTTTTTTATGGTTTTTTTTAAAGGATTTTCTCTGGTTTATATGATGTTTCTTTATTTAAGTGTCACGCTAATTAGCTAGCTTGAAAAAACAACAAAACCTTAAATCGATAATATGGGTAAGAAAATCAGATTTGGATTAATGTTTCAAATCTAAAATAAAATATTTAAACGTAATTAATAAAAACAATTTAAATCGAATAATAATAGTAGATTTGACTCTATAATTAATACAATACACACTAGAAAAAAGAAACATAATTGCAAAAAAGTGACAAAGGAACAATACCTAAATGTCAAACTTTTATTGGTCCAATATACCATATTAGCAAAATGACCTGGTGCACCAAGTTTATTGAATAATTCCTTGTGTTTAGAATGTTTTTGTTCTCCTTAAAGATATTAAATATTCACAAAATATGCAATTTTTAGAAAGCCTTTGTTAGGATTTTTAAACCTAAATTCAAGTTTATTTTTTGGGTTTCAAAAATATTTGTTTAACATTTTGTTGCTGAGTTTATTAGTTGTTAAGTTCAAATTCATTCAAAACATGTAGTCAAATATCAATTGTTTCATCGAGTTTGTGTTTGAAATTTAAATTGATACAATAACAAGTTTGCTTTGGTCAAATTCTATTTAATTGATTTAATTTGGATTTTGTCGTTTAAGTATAATTTTGTACCGAATTTGGTTGGCAAAGATTTTATATTAAATTCGAACTTGAGTTTAAACCTAATTTATTAATTCAGATTTGGAGGAGTTAATCTTGTCCTTTATGGAGTTATGGTTCATCTAAGATTAATTTTGTTTGTTTCAAAAGATATCTAATTAGATTTGGTGTGATTTTGCATAGCAAATTTGCATTTAAGTTTGATAATTTTTTAACTAACTGGCAATGTCTTTCTAGTTCAAATTTTCAACTATAGGTCTATGATCGTCTGTCAACATGGTGTCGTTTTCGTATAGTGTCAACTGTCTGTCAGCACGATCTTACAGTTGTCAGCAAAAATTTTGAGCTAAGTGCAAACTTTAGAAGTTAAAATTCAAAATTCAAGAAAAATTAAGATCAGATCCGATCCCAAGTTAACTAAAATATATCTAGACCTTTCTCATACCTATATTTCGCTTATTTAAGGAGATCACATTATGATACTCAAATTTTTTAGAGCTTTATACTGAAAGAAAAACCAAAGCAATTTTAAGGTTTAGAAAGTTAGGTCTTACCCTTATTTTGCAATTGTAATTTTGTCAATTCGAAGAAAGTTGAAGGAGCAACTGAAAGTAGATTGTGTTCAAATATATTTCTTGGACCAAAGGTGAGCACCTAGCTTGGAGTATGTCGGTTAGACTGAAAGCAAGTTGAACACTTGGAGTAGGATGAGAACTCTAAAGATATATTACAATAAATGCCCTTACAGTATATAATGTTTTGCAAATGATATATTTATAAATAAATATAATGAATTTTTCGTTATATTTGTGTATGTATTTTGAATACTTTATGAATATCATTAAATTTCTATAATTATCTATATGACCTTAAATAATTTATGTAAATGTTATATACAAGAGGATAATACTGAGGATAATAATTAAAATAGTCAGGAATATATAATTAATTATTTAATTAATTACTCAATAAATGTTTGGAATCTTTAATTGAGCATTACTAATGTACGTCGTTTCCATTTAGAATGGAACGTCTTATCCAAACTGTTAATGTAGTGATTCATTAAATGAGTATACTATACATAATAAAATTATGTAGGATTGAGACATGAGTATGAACAGCTAAATAATTTCCATTAGAATATCACAAGTTTTAATCACATCAATCGATGGTCATATATAAGATGATTTTAATCCTAAGTTATTAGCGGACTCTTATTTATGAAATTATATCTTTTGAATTACTTGGTACGGATTTAAGGATCTAATCCTACCCCTTGTATTTAATTTAGAGGCATAATGATGTAACTAGCTAGAAATATTAATATTATAAGATAGAATCCATTTCTTCTTTAATGAGAAGCAAATACTAAATTCTCTTGAGTATTGATTAGGGTCATGAATAATATGAGCACTCAAATTCATGAACTTTTTATTTATTTAAGAATCAATGAAAATTAAGGATAAATAAGTAATTGGAGAGGTTAATGGATTTTACCTAGCTCTAATTATGAATTATTTATGGAGGATTAATATATATGCAATCACTATATCAAATGGACAACTCTAGAATATGAGTAATTACATCTATAATTTCAAGAGTGCAATTTCAAGTTTTTAGTTAAGTAACATTAGAATTAACAAAAGAGTAATTTATTAATCAAAGAGTTTAATTAATACATTGGTTTTATTCGTGCTTGAAATTATGAGTCCATTAGTCCTTGCCATCCTTGCAAACGCTATTAGATATGTGGACTCATTAGTTTAATTAATTAACTTAGAATTATTGAATTTTAAATTAACTATCACTCAAAATAAATTAATTGTGAACTAATTTATTATCATTAAATAATGTGATTATTTAATAATAAATAATAATTAATTTTGAAAGGTACATAATAGGACCCACCATTGCATGTGGCATGCAACAGCAAAGGGAAGGGTTCTTTGAACAGTCCAAGTCTTGTTCACCAAGTTTTCTTTTCTAGAAGTTTTTAATTTTGATAAATGTGATTTATTTAACATAGGAAGTCTGAATTATGAAAACAAATCTAGTAAGGTAACAAGTAATATTTTTCTCTCTCCAAACTGGTAATTGGCTCCACACACACATATACTATATTTGCGTGTGGCGCTCACAAGCAGATAAAGGAATGGGAAATTGGTATGTTTCAAAGAAAGTGGCAAATTAACCTTACTTAAAATGTCGTTATTGAGTGTAGTAATGAGTAAGAATCGTTCTTGTAGAGGATTGGGTCTAATTAATTAGTTATTAGCACAAAAACATAAGACACGATATAACTAAATAAACGATGGGGATTTTGAATTAATTATCTTAACTATATAAAAAAAAAAGAAAATGCAATAAAATAAAATAAATAAATAAATGATGTTAAAACTGGTTAAATGATCATTTGCCAAACTGTTAGACATGTATACCCTAAGGGGTAAAATGTTGTAATATGTTTTTAGAGATATTTTATCAATAAAGAATTTATTTATTATTCATATACCAAATGTTGTCCTCTTTACATTCATATTTGCTGAATGTCTGTTATGCAAACCAAAGTCTGAGACTACTAGTTTAAACTTTTAAAAATTAGGCATATGATGAACAGATTATGCGGAAGACATGATTTTAAAGATAATGGTCTAAACCATAAGATCCATAATTGAAGGAATAAAGTTGGACGCTTTATTCATACTAAGATTGTTATGTTGTCTACAGTCGTGATGGGAGATGGCTTGTCTTGGTAAATGGAGTTGGACTCTATGAGTAGAAACATTGGTATATTGTCATAGGTGTTTATGCACTGGATTGGGATATAAAGTATAATTAATTTGGATTAATAATTCCATCTGTGCAAATTAATTCACTTTAGACAATCATATATGTTATATCTTAATCCTTAAATAATTAATAGGTCTGTTATTTTAACTTATTCCTTTTGATATACTAAAGGATGACATCTTGACTTTGTGATGGTGTGCATATCGGTATATTGGAGACATGACTCTTGATAATATAGACCTATTATTCATAAATATTGAATCCATAGCTCATTAGTGGAGTCAATAATATTCACTTATATGCGTTATCCTAAAATTGAAAAACTGAAGCGCTCAACCATTTGGATGCATAGGTGTAACCAAATGGTATACTATCCTTGGATGGTAAGTTTTCTAATGGTGAGATAACAAAATGTAAGATAAAAATAATCGGGAAGGTAAGATGGAATTTATCCTTAAGCCGATTATGAATATCCTATAGGGATACGATATATTATGATATGTCAAGGACATTTAGCTAATTTGGAGCATTGTAATTTTATATAGTTCAAGAGTGTAGCTCTAAGTTTTAGTAGAGTAGCGTTAGAGTTGATAATTACAAAATATTTTATAATTATTAAAGCTTGAACTATATAGATCCATTAGGTCCCCTTTGTTAGCTCATAATAAATCTTGTAATGATACGATATGCTTTTCCAACAAATTAGTGATTTATGTTAAATTATTTAATTAGCTAAACTTCGATAGGATCGAATAATTTATGTCTATTATTGGTTGAATTAATTTCATACATTAATTCAAGATAAACTTATTGAATTATCAGGAATATTTAATTTCCCTGAGATTATCCAAATATGACTGTTTTAATCATATAACTTTTTTATTGGGTTATCTAGATTAAAACAGAGGCTCGATCCAAAGAATCTCGAGTTGGAAATAAAATATTCTTAGGGATCATATTATCGTAAGTTCGACAGGCCGATCCGATGGTTTAGCCTGCCGATGGAGCAAGTCCAGCAAGCAAATCCGTTAGTTTAGCTTGCCGATCTAACGATAATCTGATCACATAATTTTGATGCAATTTTATCATAAATTAATCTAGATTCGAATTTTTGAGGCCTTATTTGATAATAACTAACCTTGGGTTTGATCTTTATAAATAAGGAGTGAGTTTTCTCAGTTATTCATATTTGTTGAGAAGTTAAGAGAGAGTACTATAGTGTTAAATACTCTGAAACTCCTTAAGAACTTTTGTTCACAATTACAAACCTTTGCTCTAAGTCTTTTCAATTGGTTGAAAAGACAGTCACCGAAGAAGAGCTAAACAACATGTGTCCATTCACATTCCGATCGTGAATATAGAATAGCAAAGAAGACTAGTTGGTTGAGGCTATTCTGGAACATTCTTTCTTCACAGATTGCAGGAGCTCTGCGACATACAAAGGTTAGTAAGATTTGGATAATTTATATATATAGCATGTCTAACTTATGTTTTAAAAAATACTCTGATTCAAAATTTTTAAAAGTCCGTTGTGTACTGGTTTTTTCAACAATTGGTATCCAAGCCCTGGTTTTTCCATAAATTTACAAGTTTGTGGTCATTCTATATATAAAATTATATGATCTTGATCTCTTCTATGCTTGAATTTAATTTTCTAGAGAGTTGGCACTCTAGGGTTTCTATATATTTATATGTTGTCATGAGATTATATAGTGAATGTTTGTTAATTAATTATGCTAATTAAATTATTGTTTAATTATTTATTTATTAATTAATTTACGTCGGTTATAGTTCCTTAGAGGTTAGAATATGTACATAGGTTTTTCATATAATCAGATGGCAGTCTATTGTCATCGTCTAGGAATTATTATTTAATTTTAAATTTGTTAAAATTTTGTAATTAAATAATCATTTGGAATGAAGAAAATCTAGAAGATGGATGATAGAGGTTCTACTGTTTTATTTTTCTTAAGTCTCTAAATTTTTATGTTATTGAATTGTTAAAAATAAGATTGAAAAACTTTGTAAAAATTGTTTTTTTGGAAAAATGTTAGTTCTACTCTATCTGTAAGCCAAACCCTCAAGATCAGTAGGCCTATGGTCGTATATCGACGGGCTGAACCTCCAGTTCAGCAAGCCGTTTGGGGGGCAGGATTTACCCAGCTCTTGCAACAGGCCGATGGCTTATGACTAGTAGGTCATTCACACAAATCAGCAAGCCAACAGAGTGCTACATTTTTTCAGGAAAGATGTGCTTTTTGGTGTAGTTTTGATTTTTTTTGGAGACAATTCTAAGAAGCATGAAATTTTGTGATGACAGAAACAGTGAAGTATTTGATTTATATGAGATTGAAGACCTGAAGATGGATATCACATGAAGACAGATACAACTTGATGATTGAAGGATGAAGAATCAATAATATATTTCAATTGATCTCTTGTAATCTTTAATTTCTTTTCTCTAGGGTGGAACCATAATATTACAGTTGTTTATTATTATTTTACTTGTGGCTTTGCATGATTGCTTTGCTTGTCTGTATTATAATATGATTTGCCATGTATGTTATAACATGTCATATAGAATAGGAAGTGTCGCTCATTAAAAATTGTTTATGCATGTTTTTTAAATAAAACCTTGATTTACAAAAGATTGAGTGGGAGAAGGTTTTCAAAAAGAGGACCTACGGCCTCCAACATTAGCCCATAGGTAGCACATGGTGGTTCTGACCTCTAGGAAGGGACTTCATCATGTACCAAGTTGGATCTTCGAAAGGATAAGATATTTTAGCATGATTTATCGTTTCACACCCCTAGTTGGTGATTATAAATTATGGATAAAATAATTAAAACGATGGTTATGCACTCAAGTTAATTTATTATTAACTTCCCCTCAAAGCTTTGTTAATAAAATTAATAGCCAAAGAAAATGATGATTAATATATGTTAGATCAGACGGGTCCTAGATGACATATATTAATCAGAGGGGATCTATGTTCCTAGTTGAATTTGGTGAGTCTTCCCTAAGCGGCTTACTGAATTTTGAGTTAAGAATTATTGTTGTAAGGTTGTGATATTTTCAAGGTTTTGACACATAAAAACAATTGTTTGTTTACCTGCTTGTGTTATCTTAATAAACTATTATGGAATGTTTGCTTATATTTGGTATATAATCTTTATTGTAGATTAAAATGTCTAAAAATGCTCTTCGATACTTGATAAAAACCATTTAACCGGTGAGAATTATAATGATTAGAAGAGGAACCTAAATATTGTCCTAGCCTTAAGAAGCTAAAATTTATGTTCATGACACCGTGTTCTCCTAAACCTATTAGGGAATCCACTAATGAGCAAATTTAAGTGCATGATTGCCAGAAAGATGCTAATGATCAGGTCCGGTGTTATGTTATGGCTAGTATGAACCCATATTCTTTACTTGTGTCTTTTGATGTACCAAAAGGTGATATCCTAAATTAAATGATTATATACATACCAGTACATTGGAGATATAACTCTTGATTGATGTAGACTCATTATTAATAGATATAGAATTCATAGCTCTTTTGTAAATTTAATGATATTCTTTTATAGACATTTTCTTGTAATTAAAAAACTAGATCACTCAACTATTTGGATACATAGGTCTAACTAAATGGTATACTATTTATCGATAGTAAGTATTCTAATAGTGAGTTAATGGAATATAAGATAAAAAAAATTGAGATCGAGAAGGTAAAACATAATTTATTCTTAAGCTGATTATGAATATCCTATAGGGATGTCATATTATGATATATCATGGAAGATAAGCTTATTAAACCTTTGTAATTTATATTGTTTTTTAATTTTACATTGTTCGAGAGTCTAGCTCTAGGCATTTAGTGGAATAGCATTGGAGTTAATAATTATAAAATATATAAATCAAGGATATATTATTTTATAATTATAGATGCTTGATTTCTATTTACCCATCGAGTCTTCTTTGCTAGCGCACAATATTTCACGTAATGATAAGACGTATTTTCGTAAAAATTGGTAATTTATATTAATTCTTAGATTTGCTTAAATTCTGTTGATTGGAATTTAATAATTCATGTTAGTTTATTGGTTGGATTAATTTTGTAAATTAATTGAAGATAAACATGTTGAATTATTTAGATATATTTTATTTGATATGGGATTATTTGTATGTGACTATTATAATTAGATAACTTCTCTATTGGGTTATTTGAATTAAAACTGAGGCACTATCTAGGATTACCACATGAAATAAGATCCATAAAGATTTCCAGATCAGCAATGGCCGACAGGCCGATGGAGCTTAAATCGTTACACAAATCGATACGGTCAGTAAGTCGATGGTCAGGATTGGCATGCTAATGGCCAGGTTCAGCATGCTAATCGAGCATAACTCCTGGTACATGTTTTCACACATTTTGTAGTGGATTTCAACCCAATTTCGAATTTAGAAACCTTATCTAGGTGGAATTGACTCTCACCCACCTACTATAAATAGGATACTTATTCATATTGTTATTTAGATCACCAAAGAAATTTAGAGAGAGTATTCTAGTAATAGAAACTTTGAAACTCCCAAAGGGCTGTTGTTCAATATCCTAAATCTTAGCTCTTGATTTTCTCTTCTATGGTTGGAAGGATACATTGCCAAGGAGGAGATTTGAATGACATGTGCCCACTCGTACTCTGATCATGGAAAAGAGAATAACAAAGAAGACTAATTAGTTGAAGCTCTTCAGGATGCGATACTTGGTAGTAGTTTAATGGAAGTTTTTTCTGTCAGAAGTGCGGGTCCAATTCTAAGACGTATGTAAGATCTTTTATTAATTTATATACATAGTGTGTCAAACTTGTTATTTAGAAAAAGACTTGGATTTAAAATTTTTTAAAATTCCACTGTGTATCATTTTTGCAACACATACTTGAATAGGCTTTTGCTTAGTAAGTAGGAAACTATACTCATAAAACATCGTTAAAAACATTTAATACAAACATGCATGAACAATTTATGCTTGCTTGTGAACATGTTTTTATGCTTTATTATATAAGCCTTATCTTGCATGTGGATCCGAGTGTTTGTACCACATGCGATCATCGAGAGGTTAAGGTTTGCGAGGTCCCCAACGACACTGAGATCACAATCTTAAAGTGAACGCCACTTTGTAGGTTAGAAGGTCTTCAATCTTCTATGTAGATTGACAGGTTTGTACGTCATTCTTAACTTATCTTATCTTATTCATTTCTTTTGGCTACCAAAGATAATAGAACTTTGACTATGTTCATCTTGGCAACTGGGGTAACTATCTCTTGATAGTCAACACCATGTGTTTAAGTATATCTTTTAGCCACCAATCTTGCTTTTTACTTCTCCAATGATCCATCTACTCTATATTTCACAATATAAACCTATTTGCACCCCATGAGCTTTGTTTCCTATAGGTGAATCTACTAATTCCAAGTTTATTCTTCTCTAAGGCCTGCATCTCTACATTCATAGCTCATTTATAATTTTCATCAAATAAGGCCTCAAATAAAGTGGTGGGAATGTGAATTTGTTCAAGCTTGTAAGAAAAGTCATATGAGATGGAGAAAACTCTTCAAATGACACAATATATGAAAAAATACAAAGGATGTTTGGTATATTCCCTAGTTCCTTTCTTAACAGCAATGGGAAGATCTTATTCAATATTTTTTTCAGAATGAATCTCTAACATATTTTATGAGGGAGAATAAAAATTATTACCTTATTTCCAAAAGCTGATTTAGATTTTTGGGCTCATATAAGTTTAAGGACAAGAGCTTTCTTCTTTGAGTACATCTTACCAGTCAACCAATCCTCAAGAGTAGCCATAGGCTCAATATTTTGTTTAAGGTTTCACTACATGGAGACATAGGTACAAAAGATGGAGACATGGATTCTATTGAAATAATAATAATTTTAAAAATGTTTAATAACACATTTTTTTAAAGAACAAGTTAGACATGCTTTGTATCACATATCAAATAAATATATATAAATAATTCAACACATTTATCTTGAATTAATTTATGAACAAATTCAATCAATAAAGTAACATGAATTATGAAAATCCAATCAACAAAATTTGAACCAGTCATTGAATTAACATAAGTTACCAATTTGTAGGAAAAACCTACCATATCATTACAAGAAAATATATGAGCTAGCAAAGAAACCTGATGAACATATACAAATCAAGCTCTCATAATTATAAGATGACATATCCTCAACATATACATTTTATAATTATCAACTCTTTAGCTACTCCACTAAAAGCATAGCTTTGTACTCTTGAACTATATACATGATTACAAAACTCCAATAAGTTTTAATTCCATTACATATCATAATATGTAGTGTCTCCATAGGATATGCATAATTGACCTAAGGATAGACTCCGTCTTACCTTCCTTATTACATTTATCTCATGTTCTATTATCTCATTATTAGAATATTTACTATTTATAATAAATACAAATAGTAAACCACTTAATTATACAAATGTATCCAAGTAGTTAAGTATTATAGTTTCCCAATAACAAGATAATGCCTACGAAAGGATATCAATAACTTTACCAAAGAGCTATGGATTCCATATCTATGAATAACGAGTCTATATCATTTAGAGTCATGTTTAACATACCAATATGCATACATTTATTTAATTTAGGATGTCACCCTAATACATCAAAAGACATAAGTCAAGAATACCGACCTATTAATTCATTTAATGATTAAGATGTAACATATATGATTCTATAAAGTGAATTGATTTATTCAAATAGAATTATTAACCAACTCAATTCATCTTTAGTCCCAATCTAATATATTGTCACCAATGGTAATATACCAATGTCTCTACTCGTGGAGCTTCGACGTTAGGAGTGTAGACAACATAACAATCTCAACATGAATAAAGTGCCTAATGTATTCCCTTTATTGTGGACCATTTTATATTTAGATTATCACCTTAAGATTTACATCTTCTATATAATCCATCTATCATATGCACGACCTTAAAGGTTTAGAACAATAGTCTCAAACTTTAGTTCGCTTATAATACATTGAACATAAATGTACATAATGAGGACAATATTGATATATGGTATAAATTATAAGTTCTTTATTGATCAAATGTCTCAAAAATAGTAACGTTGTCTAATCATTAGGGCACTAAGTCTAATAGGCTCAAGGGACAGAGACACAAGTTCAACAGATGGAGGCACGGGTTCAAGAGAAGAAGATGCAAGTTCAATAGGTGGAGGCACGTGTTTAGATAGTTTGGAAGTAAAGGAAGGTCAATGAGAAAGAAATCTGATCCTTATCTTCCTTGATTAAATTCTCCCCTTAAAGATAAGAAGTGGTGAAATAAGACTCACTTTCATTGAAAGTAGCATTTACTGAGACAAAGAATTTCTTAGATGTATGGATGATGGCACTTGTATCCCTTTTGAGTTGAAGAATACCCTGTCAAAACACATTTGATTGCTTTCCCCTATTTTGACTATGAATATGAACAAAGGACATGGACCCAAATTTTTTTAGGAACGGGGTGGTTTGTAGCACTCAAGCTAGGATAAAACTTTGAGAGTATTTCCATAAGACTTTGGAAGCCAAGGACTCTAGAAGGTAATCGGTTCATGAGATGAGTATGTATTAGAACTGCTTCCAACAGATAAAATTTAGGCATATTTTTTTGAAACAAAAACGTTCAGGTCATATCAAGTAGGTGACCATTTTTCCTTTCAGCAACTCCTTTTTGGTATGGAGTGCTTACACATGATGATTTATGGATCAACCCTTCTTGTTGAAAATATGGACTTAAGACTTAGTTGAAATAGTCCCTAGCATTGTCTATCCTAAACCTTTTGATTTTTACACCAAACTAGATTTATACCATGTGATGGAAATTTGGGAGGACCGTATGCACATTAGATTTTTTTTTTTTTTTTGGAGTAAGAAAACCCAAGAGACTCTAGTGCAATTATCTATGAGGTGTCACAAACCAACATGCTCTAGAAATATTGGGAATGACAAAAGGACCCCAAATAGTACTATAAATTAGATAAAAAAGAATATGAACCTCTTTTATTGCTAATTGGAATGGTAACACATTGTGTTTTGCCAATATACACACATCACAATGAAAGCTTTCAACATCTAAACCTCTTAATAGAGAAGGAAACAAAACCTTAAGAGTCTAAATGATGGGTGTCCAAGTCTACGGTGATGAAACTAGACCTTTTCTTTATTGGAAAGATGATGCTCATAGTAGAAAAATGAAGATGATTTCCTCATGTTTTGGTCCTAAAATTCACAGTAAGATGGGTAGCATCACATTGCAACAAAGATCCTTAGTAACATTTTGGATAGAGATAAGATTAATGGACAACTTTGGAACACATTTCTAACTGTACGTGTGAGACTAATTTGAATATATCCTATGCTAGCAATTGTGGTTAATGCTATGACAATTGTCCTACTAATTAGACGAGGAGTATAAGTGCTAAATTTCTATGGTGAATGAGTCATGTGATTTGTGGCACCCGAGTCTAGAATCCAAGAGTTGGCAAAGGTTTTATCAAAGGCATTTAGTCCAATGGAATGGGAAATTTATCTGGATATGCCAATGAGCAATGATAACTCTATAATGCATAGTTATTTCACCACTTAATCATGAACAAAAATAGATTAGTTCCTGAGATTTTTAGCTTATTTTATTCAATTTTGAACTTTAGTTAATATAGTATAATTTTGGTTTTATTTAATTTCTTTTAGTTTCATTTCTTTTTATTTCATTTAATTTTGTGTTGATTTAGTTTTATTTTAATTTAGCTTTTTAATAGGTTTATCTTATTTTATTTTTGTTGGTTTAGTTTTGTTTTAATAATCTTTATTTTATTTCTCCTTAAAAATGTGTATTCTATCTCATTTGTCTATGTTAAATTAGGTGATAGGGGCTAAAATGTCAATTGGAGCAAAGTGGAGGCAAAAGTATAATGAAATGCTTAAAAATTCAAATTTAGTTCGGATTGATCACAGGCTAGTCGTGCAAGTAAAAAATCACAAAAAATATACGCTTCAGGCCATTGGATCAACACCAGACACAATCAATTGGGCAAGTGTATTCCACATTCTCTCTAGGCACATCTTCAGTAGTTTTAGCAGCCATGCAGTCGACCCTGTCTCATCATGTGGTGCCTGTTAATCACTATCTGTCACTATTGGAGATCAACTATTGCTTGCTCTAGGGAACTCTCGTGAGCCAACCTCGATCGCCCAGTTGTAGCTTGCCATGCGTCCAACCCAATCCATTAGCGAATTGAAGCATGCTATGTGTCAGTTGGAAAAATAAAAAAAATAAAATAAGAAGGAAGACCTCAACTAGCATTAAGGAAGGAAAAACGAAAAAAGAAAAGAATAGAACGTGGGAAAAAGGGGGGCTGAAGGGGTTTTTAAGGGGATTTTTTTGAGAGAGGAAGGAGACACCATATTTGAGAGAGAGAAAGAGGAGTAAGAGGTTTTCTTGGAGAAGAACAGAGCTTCTTCCAACCAAAAAAGGAGACAGAAATAAATAGAAAAAAAATATTTCCAAAATTTTGGTGTGGGAAAATCAATCTCCAAACTTTGACCTAAGTAGAAGAGGAGATTCAAGAACACTCTAAATTAGTTTATCCCTCAACTTACTCTCTTTACTTTTCATTTTGAAATTTTTGTGAATAAAATATTTATTTGGTATTGGATTGTTAACTTTATTTGTACTCTAATTTTGGAAATGTTTTCGTTTAATATCTAGGGTTGCAATGTAGCCTTAATGATTATTTATCCTATTATGTTTTTAAAGCTCTTGATAACTTGGCCACTCATTACGTGATATTGTTGGACTAATTTGAAATTGAAAAAAAAAAATTTAGTCTTGATCAATAATAGGATAACATAGGTAATATGGAATAGGAATATATCTTTATTGTGTGTCTAGTCATTTTGAATGCTTTTGCTTAATGATTTTGCATTGATTAATTCCCTATGGGAATATAGAAGAGTTTGATTAACATGAATATGCTAACTGGTTTATCGAAAGAGGTAAGTGGGTAGTTTAGTGCATTTGACTAACAATTTCATTAATTGACATGAATCGACTAGAGCGTAAAAAATTAATTTAAAAGAAATTAAGTGGGTGAAATTGCAATATTGAAGCCTAGTTTATTGATTTTTGCTCCATTAATTGCGTAAAAAATTAATTTAAAAGAAATTAAGTGGGTGAAATTGCAATATTGAAGCCTAGTTTATTGATTTTTGCTCCATTAATTTTTTTTCTTATTTAATAGTTTCTATTAGCTTTTGATTAATTTATTTTGCAATTTTATTTTATATTGGACTGTTCAAATAAAATTAGGTTGATACAATTTTAATAATTAGAGGAATCTAAAATTAATCCTCAACGATAACTATGTATCATTATATTAGTTGTTGCGATAACATGCACTTGCATTTAATTTTATACAACATGTTTTTGACGTCATTATTAGGGATTGACATGCTAATTCTCTTAATATTAACACCAATCAATTCTAATTTGAGTTTGAACTCTCTTTTTAATTTTAGGTGATTGTGGGTTGTTCTATACGACATGCTAGTGTTGGAAAATGAGTATGTAGCGGATTTTAAAATTTTTAATTAATAAACTCTTTTCCATAAACGAGTTAAACATCCTCTATACAATAAATTAATAAAAGATCTTACATACCTATTAGAATTGGAACCACATTTCTAACCAAAAAAAAGTTTAATAGAACCACTACCTAGAATTACGTTTGGAATACCCTCAACCAATTAGTCTTCTTTGCTATTCTCTTTTCTATGATCGGAGTGTGAGTGGGCACACATTGTTTAATTCTCCCTTGGTAACTCTCCCCAAAATCACAAGAGAAAAATTAGAATTATTGTTCTAGGTATTGAATAATAATCTCTTAGAGTAATAGACTTTCTCCCTAGAAAATCTCTCCCCAAGCCTCTTAAGTGACCTCTCTTTAATGTCAATAGTTGATATTAAAGCATAAAAATATGTTACCTATTTATGAGTCATTATGCATCTATTCTTATCAGATTTGATCTCAAAATTTGAATTATAATCAAATGCCACAATAAAAATGAGTAAAACATGTCTTGTGGATCTGACAAGGGCAATAGATCGCCCCTAGTGTAGTGGGGTTGACCACCCCTGGTGTACTGGGGTCAACCACCCGATGAAGGTTAAATTGGTGATAGATTTTCAAAGCTCTAGGCGGTGACAGGTTTTCAAACCTCTAGGCAAGCCAACCGCCCCACCAGTTCACCGGTTTTGGCTCGATTGGATTTATTCTTATTCTATTTGACGAGGGAACCTTTTATAGAGCTCTAGTTTTAATTCAAATAACCCAATGTAGAAGTTATTTGATTAAAATAGTGATATACAAGTAATGCCATATTCAAAAAAAGTATTTTTCAAATAATTCAACATGTTTATTTTGAATTAATTCTCAAAATTAATTCAACCAATAAACTAACATGAATTATCTAATCAGCCAAATTTAACTCAATCTTTAGAATTGACATAAGTGACCAATATGTCAAAAAAATATGCCGTATCATTACAGGAAATTATATGAGCTAGCAAAGGGGACCCGGTGGACATATGTAGATTATGCTTCTATAATTATAAAATAACATATCCCCAAAATGTATATTTTATAATTATCAACTCTTAAACTATTATACTAAAAGCTTAGAGCTACACATTTGAACTATATGTAAATTACAAAACTCTTATAAGTTGAACATCCATGACATATCCTAATGTGTAGCATCCCTAAAAGATATTCATAATTGGCTTAAGGATAAATTTTATTCTACTTTCCCAATTATATATATCTTATGTTCCATTATTTCATCATAGGAAAACTTACTATCAATATAAATAGTGTACCAATTGGCTAAACCTATGTACCTAAATGTTTGAGTGCTCTATTTTTCCAATGATAGGATAATGTGTCTATAAGAGAATATCATTACCTATACAAAAGAGTTATGGATTCCATATCTACGAATGATAAGTTTACGTCAATCATGAGTCATGTCTCCAATGCACTACTATGTATACCTTTATATAATTTAGGATATCATCCTTTGGTACAAGTAAAAAATACAGCCCAATGATTCATTTCAAGATTGAGATGTGGCTTATATGATGCTGTAAAGTGAATTGATTTAAACAAACAGAATTATTAATCAAATTAATTCAACTTTAGTTTCAACCCAATACGCTAGCATCTAAGAGGTGTTAGATCTTCACTGATATATACTAGCATATAATCTCTAGTCCTTCTCGGGTACTTAAAAATATGCTTGACCGTATCCCTATGGTTTGGTCCTGGATCCAATTAGAATCGACTTACGATCCTGACCCATAGCGTATGTCAGGTCATGTGTAAAATATAGCATACATGAGACTACCCACTACCGAAGCATAAAATACCTTCTTCATGCATTCTCTTTCTTCATTAGACTTTGGACAATTGAATTAATTCTAAACCTAGATGGTTGTTCACCTTTCTTAGAATTTTCATTGCACAATTTTTGAGAATTTTATCTAAGTGGGAAGCTTTGGATAAAGCTATCATTTTGTTCTTTCTATTTCAAAAAATTTAGATACCCAGATCATAATTAGCTTCACCTAAGTCCTTCATGTCGAACTAGTTGTTCAACCAAATTTTAACCGATGACAACACCCCAAAGTCATTGCCAATGAGCAGAATTTCATCCATATGGAGTTGTAGAAAAATCACCTTCCTATCCTTAATGTGTTTGTAAACACGTGGTTCATCTATGTTTTGTTCAAACCCATAAGTTTTGATCACTTGATCAAATCATATGTTCTAAGAATAGGATGCTTGCTTAAGTATATAAAGACTTTAGCAACTTATAGGCTTTATTCTCTTGACCCATAACTTTGAACCCGTCTGGTTGTACCATATAAATGGTCTCATCAAGATAGCCATTCAAGAAAGCTGTATTGACATCTATTTGCCAAATCTCGTAATCGAGAGTAGTTCCAATGGACAAGAGAATACAGATGGACTTAAGCATGGCTATAGGAATAAAAGTTTCCTTGTAATTGATTCCTTACTTCTACATGTATCCCTTTGCTATCAATCTAGCCTTATAGGTTTTGACTTTCTAATCTATACCTCTTTTTCTCTTACCTCCTATGGATTTTAACCCTTCAAGAAGGTCCATAAGTTCTTAGACATGATTAGTTTTCATAGACTTTATTTCAGCGTTCATAGCTTCTGTCTAGAGCTTTGAATCAACATTCTCCATAACCAATTTGTAAATGTAAGAATCTCTATCATGATCAACTAGTTTATCCACGTAAGTTTTGAACATATACCTTTTGGGTAGAAGCCTGTTCTTCTCACTATGTTGAAGCTCCTTAGGTTGTTGTTCTATCGATTTTTTCACATTAATTAGATTGTTTTCTACTAGAACCACTGGAGCGATGGTAATTGCTCTATAACTCGCCCTCTCCTTGAGTACTACTCTACTATGAGGCTTAAAGTTGTTCATGTAACTTTCCTTATGAAAAGTTGCATTTGTAGAAACCACAACTTTATTTTCTTTTTGGTTATAAAAATAGCCACTCTTTGTCCCTTTTGGATATCCTGTAAATACGCACACTTCCAAACGTGCTTCTAAGTTATTCGTTTCCTTATCCAAGACATGAGCAGGACATCCCTATATGTGAATATGGTTCAAAGATGTCTTCTTATTTGTCCACAACTAATGAAGAGTTTCAAGAATTGATTTTGAAGGTATATTGTTCAAAAGATGAACATGTGGTTTGTCATGCATATCCTCAAAAAGATTGTGGCAATGTAGAATAACTCATCACAAACCTTACTATGTCCAACAAAATCCTATTTCCTCTTTCAACTATGCCATTTTGCTGTGGAGTGCCAAGCGTAGTCAATTGGTATTCCACTCGAAACTTCTTAAACTTGTCAAAAGTTTCTCTCTTATGATATATAAGGTAAAAATACTTATATCTCAAGTAGTCATCAATAAAAGTAATGAAATACTCATACCCTCCTTGCACCTTGATTCTTATGGGACCACAAACATCAATGTGCATAAGTTCAAGAACCCTTCGGCTCGATTGCCCTTAGACTCAAATGGCCTTTTGGTCATTTTTCCCTCTATACAAGATTCACATTGTGGTATAGATTTCACCTCTAAACTGCTTAAAGCTCTATCTCTTACTAAGCTTTGAATCCTATTAAGGCTTATATGACCTAATCGCAAATGCCAAAGATAAGTCTTATTAGAGAGAAGTTTTGAGCCTTTTAAGGTTATCATTTATCTCAATGTTTAGCAATGAATCCATCTTAGGTTTCAATCCACTACAGATAAAAAATTTGTTTATACGAGCCACAACTTTATTATTGAAAAAACTATATACGAATCCTTAAATAAGCAAGCAATAGAAATTAAATTCCTTTCTAATTTTAGGAACATAAAAACAATATCTCAAAACCAAATTCCTATAACTATTGAAATTAATATGAACATCTCCCACTGCTTCAACAACCACTAGAGTCCCATAGCCCATCCGTAATGTGAAGTGTTCATTTAGCAAACTTCTTGTTTCCTTGTACCCCTATAGAGAAACACAAACATGGTTTGTTACTCTAGAATCTATAATCCAAGTGCTGCTTGATTCTTCAACTAAATAAGTTTCAATAACCAGAAGTTTGCACTTACCTCCTTTAGCTAGGAATTCCTTGTAATTCTTTTTAATGTACTTGGCCTTCTCGTAGAAGAAGTATTTTAGCTTCTTTGGATTCCTCTTCTTCTTCTTCTTCTTTACGTTGCCCTTTACCAAAATAAAAGATTTCCTATACTTGGCCTTTTGCTTCTTTCCATCGGCGTTGGAACGAGATGCAACTGTCAAGTTTGCCTCACCCTCAACCGAAGCTGCCTTGATCAGGTTTTCGAACTCCTACAACTACTTCATTAACTCAATCAAGATTACATCTTGTCTATTACTTAAATTGTATGAAACTCTAAATCGGATGACTACTTAGATAGAGTCATGAAAACTATAGCCATCTATGACTCAGCATTGATGTCAGATCCATGGGTTGAAGTCATAGTGAGGTAACCCAGGACCATTAGATGATTCTTCACAGATGCCCCCAGTTTTTGCTTGTAGTTAAGAAGTTTCTGGAGAGCCCCTTTTTTTGCTTTGTCAAGGCTTGGCCTCCAAACATGTCCTTAAGAATATCCATGGTCTACCTAGCAGTTTCATGATCTTCATGTTTTAGCCTATAGAACATTGTTCATGCTAGCTGTGATATAGCAGCAGGCTTGATCATTAGCATCCGTCCAGTGACTATATGCTTGAATTTGTTTATTAGTAGATCCGCCAGTATGCACGGGACAACATGGTATGGTTAGGACAAATTTTAGTTTCTTAAAGGCTATGACAATATTCAGGTTCCATTTCTAATCATTATAATTCTCGCCAGTTAATGTGTTTTTGTCAAGTATCGATGTCATACGTTTTAGACATTTTATTCTACAATAAAGATTCATACATCAAACATAAGCAAACATATAATAATGATTTAGTAAGATAACATAAACATACAAGCAAACATATATAAAGTGTTTATGTGTTGAAACCTTGAAAAAAACTCACAACCTCACTATGATAATTCCTAACTCAGAACTCAACAAGCCACCTAGGGGAGACTTGTCAAATTCAATCATAAACATGTATCCCATCCATTTAGAATATACCATCTAAGATCCATCTGATCTAGCATATACTAATAATAATTTTCTTTTACCATTAATTTTATTAATATAGTTCCTAAGGGAGGTTAATAATAAAATTAATTTTAGTGTTGAACCATTGTTAATGCTACTTTAGCCAAAGTTTATAATTGTCACCTAAGGGTGAACAATGATAAAAAATGCTAAAGCAAATTATCCTTTTAGAGATCTAAGACTGTACATGATACATCCCTTACTAAGGGTCAATACTATCATGTGTTACCTATAAAACCAAAGATCAATGCCTTAGGTCCTCTCTTGAAAAACCTTCTCCCACTCAATATTTTAAAAAACATGGTTTTTATGTTAACATGCATGAACAATTTTAATGAGCAGCACTCCCTATTATACATGGCATATTATCAACATACATGGCCAAGCATATTATAAAAGCAAACAAATAACGCATTAAGCGAAGCTACAAGCAATATAATAAATAACCGTAATATTATGATTCCATCCTAGAGAAAAGAAAATAAAGATTACAAAATTTTTAACTAAAACATTTCATCAATTCTTCATCTTACATCTTCCGATTGTATCCTTTTTCATGTGGCGCTTGTCTTCAATTTTAATCTCATATAGATCAAAATTTTATTTTTTGGTTATCATAAAATCTCTAAAGTTTTCCTCAGATTGTCTCATAAAAACAAAGCATCTCAAAATAATACAAAAATGGCTCTCTACCTTCTAGTGGTCGACTACCTCTCACAAGGCTAGTCGACCAGCTCTACCCAATAGAACGGCTTTTCAGCCATGATTGGTCGACTGCCCACTATATAGTGCGGTCGATCGCTCTATCGCAGTCCAGACCAAAAAGATATTTTATTAATTATTTTGTTGTTTTTCATTTTAACAACACTTCAATAAAAAAAACTTAAGAAAAATTTATAAACACATAGAATAAATAAAACCAGCAATCATCTCCATCTTCTAGATTTGTCTTTACTATTTTAATAAAAAAAATCTACAACCAAAACCTATACTATTTCTGGTTTACAAAATTTTGAGAAAAATAAAAATAACAAACCCTAGGCAGTGATAAAAGACCGCCATCTAATTATATGAAAAACCTAGATACATATGCTAACCCTTAAGGAACCATAATGGCAAAAATTATTTAATATAATAATTAAACTAAAAATTTAATCCACAATAATTAATTAATAAACATTCATCTAGTAATCTCATGACAACACATAATAACATAGAAACCCAAGAGTGCCAATTCTCAAAAAATTTAATTCAAGCATAAAAGATTAAAATTATATAATTTACATACATAGCATGACCACAAACTCCTAAAAGCACCATAAAACTTGATTTTGATATCAATTGTTCAAAAAGAAGTATGCAGCTAATGTTAAAAATTTAAATAATAACTTTTTCATAAACGAGTTAGACATGCTATATATAATAAACTAATAAAAGAACTTACATATCTATTAGAATTGGAACTACACTTTTGATAGAAAATCATTTCACAGAACCATTACCGAGAATTATATCTTAAAGAGCCTTAGCCAACTGGTCTTCTTTATTTTTCTATGATTGAAGTGCAAGTGAGCATACGTCATTCATGTAACGCCCCCTTACGGACGTCACAATAATCATTATTTTCCTCCTTGTTATCATTATTTATAAGATAAACCATTCAAATTTAAACACAATTTGATAAACATATCCCAGGATCCATGCATACAATTTTTTTTAAAAAAAAAAATATTCCAAATATTGCAAATCTTTTTTTTTTTCCATGGTTTATCAATGCCAAATTAACAAAACCATAATTCAAACAAAATTTCAAAAAAAACTTTAAAATCTGTTTAAACAGTTCAGTAGACTAAACTTTTAAAAAATCAAAATAAACGTAAAACAAGTCTTTTTACTTAATAGTGCAAAAATTTAAGCATTCAAAGAAATAAAAACATAGTTCAATAAAAAATTTATTCTTTCTTGGTGATTTTTTGTTTCTAATCCATTATTCATAGCCCACACGCTCGTCCTCACCCTCCACCTATTCCATGGTCCTCTTACCTTTATCTGCAATATGATTATAAACTAAGTTAGCAAAAGCTTAGTAAGTACACTTTCCTATCTCACAACATAAAATATTTTATGAACATCTTTATGAAACATCATAATCATAATCATCATTAACATAATAGTGGTCTTGGCACAGTTTGATATAGAACATATCTTTTATTATCATTATCCATATTAAAAACTTCATTCATTTTATCTTTAGGGCCCCAAGTGTTGCATCTAAACATCATCATCGTAAGCACGCCGTCATGAGAGGAGAGGGGTAGCTAATCCCAAACCAAACATGACAAGTCCAACCTTTAGGACATCATAAACATAAACATAACATAGGGTGTGCAACACTTAATTAAGTGATACATATATATATATATATATACTTTTAACATACCTCATCATTGAAACATTCGTTAAACTTTCTTGTTGCAACAAGAGTTTTCATGAGAAAACAACATGCAAAAAAAACTTAAAAATTATCATAAAACATATTCTCAAAACTTTTTCGTAAACTTTTATCATGTTGGAGGTGAGAATGTACTTACTTGTCTTGCTTGCTTACTAAACCTTAATTTGGGTGACGTTGCTGCAGTTCTCGGTGTGCTCGCCTTTTGAAAGGTTCATGTCAAACATTCATATAGACCATAAGTCACAAGCAATACTATAAGCAATATACAAACATCCCATACTATCATTAAACATCACCTTATCACGTAATAATATCAAGAAGCACAAAAACACAATTTATGAACCTAGGGTATAATTCCAAAAAGTACGTAGAATGACCTTTATTCACTTAAAAATTCATAATAATTTCATCTTAACTCCAAATTAGTCAAAACCAATGGCATTAGAAACTAGACTCAAAAAAAAAAAAGAATTTGATGTATCATACGCATATTTTAACAATAATTTGCATAAAGAAAAAGTCCTTGAAATTCAATCTAAATTTTGGGTCTGTTTAAAACTGTACAACTTTTAAGGTCAACTTTGAAAAATCATAACTATTTAATGAGAACTCTGACTCAAGTGATTCAAAAGCCAAACGAAATCTTAAGATTCTAATATTTGGGAAAAATATAAATAGTGCAAATGCAGAATCAAAAATTACTGAAATACGACGGCTATCAGGTGCTAGTATGAAAAGTAGACTTAAGGCATCAAAAATTCAATAATTAAAAATAAAATTACATTAACCCTAAAATTTTTAAGACAACCTAATAACATATATATACAGTACCACAAAAAGTCTCATTACCAAATAAATTTGTTTAGCCATACAAATAGGTCACATAAACAAGAAGTACCGAATTCACTAAATAGACAGCCACAAAAACCTATCTTAAAGAAAATTCAAGAACTCATAACATATTCATCAAATAACCACGAAATTTTCCAAATCATAACTTAACATATGCATGAATATCTCTGTAAAATTTTGTTTAGATCAAAGCTTGTTTGCCCCTTAAACATGGACTATACTTTTGTGCAAAATACCAATCAGTAACAGTTTGGTCATGAGTGGCAAAGAAAGAAAATTTAATATCTCAGCATAGAAAATTCAAAATAAAGTGAAATTTTGAGGAATATCACATAACACATACATAAACATCATACTCAAATTTCAGAGCAAACAAAAATTCGTAGACAAAGTTATAGAGGTCGGATTACAAAGGAAACAAAATTTTAGCAAAAGTCTAAAATGAGTTTCTTACCTCCAAAACGATTCTTCTTAATTCTCTTAAATTATCTAAGTGAAAACCCAATATTTCATTCAATTATTTGCAGAAAAATAAGGAAGAGAATGGAAGAAAACATGGAGAAGAAAGAGAGAGTGTCGAAAATTTTAGAGAGAGAATTTTCTTTGGCTAGAAATTTAGAGAATGAAGACTTTGGTGGGTTATAGGTATATTTATAGGGTTTATGAGAGGGAATGGATTAAATAAGTATAGGAAATCCTAATCCTAATCTAATTCAGTTTTCCTTTTTTTTTTTTCCTCTCATGGCAATCAGCCGTTTCTTTTTTTATATACGTAAACTTCTTTAAAAGTTAACGTAATATATATATTGTGTATATAATATATAATATATAATATAATATAATATAATAATGTAATATAAATATAATATATTATAATATAATATAAAATTATTATAATACATAATTACTTATATATAACAATAATATTTACTTCCATAACACCAAAAATATTAATTATCATATTATTCTCTTGGACATTTTATATTATCCAATTACTTAATGCCATTTTAAATAAAATACTGCATATGTAATTATCATAACATCATAAATGTTATAAAAATAAGAAAATATGTGATAAAATTAATGTCATCATCAAGAAAATAACTGTAGGCATACAAAACCCTAGAGCATTATAAAGATTATGAATTTAGAGCAAGTTGAAACTCAAAATAAATAAATAAATAAATAAATACTTTTAAGCTTATGATCACTTTTGACATGAACATCCCGAGCACATCGATCCTACATGCCGTCACCTGCGACATTACTAAATAAAATGTTAATTTACTTATCAGAAATAATAATAGCACTAAAATATCACATTTTAGCGTTAAATTAACATAGGTGTCCATAGAAGAAAACGACAGGTGTTACAATTTAATTCTTCCTTGGTAACTCTTCCCATAATAATAAGAGAAAAATTCTAATTATTATTCTAGGTGTTGAACAATAGTCTCTTAGAGAGTACAATTTCTCGCTCTAGAAATTCTCTCTCTAACCCTCTCAAGTGACCTCCCTTTAATATTAATAATTGATATTAAAACATAGGAAAACGTTACCTGGCATCTATTCTTATCAGATTCGATCTCAAAATTCAAATTAAAGTCAAATCCCATTGTAAAAATGTGTAAAACGTGTTTTGTTCATTTGGCAAGGGCGGTTGACCACCCCTAGTATAGTGTGGTCAACCATCCTATGAAGGTTATCCTAGTCACAGGTTTTTAAAGCCCTAGGCAAGCCACCTGGCCTACCGCTTCATTAGTTTTGACCCTATTGGATTTTTACCTATTTTATTTGACTTAAGTACATTTCGTAAAGCCTTAGTTTTAATACAAATAACTTAATGCATAAGTTATCTAATTAAACAATCACATATAGGTAATCCAATATAAAAATAAAATAATTTTCAAATAATTCAACATGTTTATTTTAAATTAATTCTTAAAATTAATTCAACCAATAAATTAATACTAATTATTAAATCTAATCAATCGAATTCAACCTAATCTTAAGGATTGACATAAATTACCACTATGTCAGAAAAATGCACCATATCATAATAGGAAATTATGTGATTTAGCCTAGGGGACCCAATAGACATATATAGATAAAGCTCCTATAATTATAAAATAACGTATCTCCGATGTGTATATTTTATAATTACTAATTCATAAGCTATTCCACTAAAAGTTTAGAGCTATACTTTTGACCTATATATAAATTATAAAACTCTAATAAGTTAAAAGTCTATGACATATCATAATGTGTAGCATCCCCATTAGATATTCATAATCGATTTAAGGATAAATTCTGTTTTACCTACCCGATTATATTTACCTTATGTTTTATTATCTCACCATAGGATATGTTTTATTATCTCACCATAGGAAAACTTACTATCAATACAAATATTATACTATTTAGTTATACCTATGTATTAAATAGTTGAGTGCTCTAGTTTTTTAATTACAAGATAGTGCGTATAAGAAAATATCATTAACTCTATAAAAGTGCTATGTATTTCATATCTATAAATAATAAGTCTATATCAATCAGGAGTTATGTTTCAAATATACTAGTTCACATACATTCATATAATTCAGGATGTCACCCTTTAGTACATCAAAAATATATGTCAAGAATACGAGCCCACTAATTCATTTTAGGATTAAGATATGACAATATGATTGTTTAAAGGGAATTGATTAAACAAACAGAATTATTAATCAAATCAATTCAATTTTAGTCCCGATCTAGTATATCATCACTAATGACAATACACCAATGTTTCTACTTGTGGAGTCCAATTTCAATGACTGAGATAAGTCATCTCTCATTAGGAATGTAGACAACATAATAATCTTAACATGAATAAAATGCCTAACATTATTCCTTCGATTGCAGACTTATATATTTAGAATATCACCTGCATAATATATCTATTATATGCACGATCTTAATGGTTTAGATTGACAACCTCAAACTTTTGTTTGCTTATCGTACATTTAACATAAATGAACATAAAGAGGATATATTTGATCTATAAAATAAATATTAAACTCTTTATTGATTAATTGTCCCCAAAAACTATTACATCAATTAATCTTTAGGGCACCAAGTCCAACAACTTGAAGCTTGGAACTAATTTCTCTTGATCTAGAAATTGAATGAACTATTTGGAGACATAGAAAGAAAAGGTGGCAATCTTCTCACCACCAAACAATGGCCGATCCACCACAACAACAACAAGAGGAAGAACCTAAGTCTTTGTGGGAATTCATCGAAGCATTTGAAGGCCTGCCATTCAAGCTAACAACTTTGAGATCAAGCCAGCCATCATCCAAATGATTCAAACTTCCATTCAATTTGGAGGTTTTCCTAATAATGGCCCTAATTGTCACATTGTTAACTTCTTGGAGATATGTGATACTTTCAAGCATAATGGAGTCTCTAATAATGCCATTAGACTTAGGATTATAGTTAACACCATGGCAGGCAGTGCTCTAATAGGGAAGCCTATTGATGAAGCTTATGATTTGTTGTAGGAAATGGCTTCTAACAATTACTAATGGCCTCAAAAAAGTTAATGCTTAAGGGAACCACTAGTGTTCATTGGCTTGATGCTATTTCAGCCTTGACCTCTCAAGTAACCACCTTATCTAAGAAGTTTTGATTCTTTAGGGTTCATGCTATTCATAGCCCCTTTGTGACTTACGAACTATATGGGGGAAACCATACTAGCTAGAGTTGCCCCAACAACACATAATCTGTCTAATTTGTTGATAACTATAATAGGCAACAAAACAACCAACACTCCAATTTCTAAATCTAAGTTGGAAGAATCATCCTAATTTCTCTTAGAGCAATAATCAAGGTTCTTCATAGTAATCTTTGAAGTCTATGTATCCTCCTAGTTTACTACCATAAGCTCCTCCATTGTCAGAGATCATTAGAGGACATGTTTTCTCAATACATGGCAAAGAATGATACCATCCTCCAAGCTCAAGTGATATCCATATAGAATCTTGAAGTGCAATTGAGTCAAATTGCTAGTGTTAGCAACAACCATTCCCAAGGAACTTTGCCTAGTAATACTGTAACAAATTGAAAGAGGGAAGGCAAAAAGCATTGTAAGGGTCATTCTACAGAGTAGAAAAGAGTTTGAATAATGATGTTAGAAAGTCTACCTGCCTCCCCCCCACCCAAATTAAAGCCTATTGAGGAAGACAATATGGTTGATGAACAAGATAAGGAAAAGAAACAATCCATGAAGAACAAGCCCAAGAGGAAACTACACTAAATGCTTGTGTAGGTAATCAAGCTCCCTTCAATCCTCCTATACCTTTTCCACAACATTTCTAAGAGCCAAAACTTGACAAGCCATTCTCCAAGTTTCTTGATGTGCTTAAAAAGCTCCATATAAATATTCCTTTTATTGATGCTTTGGAACAAAGTTCTAGCTATGTGAAATTTATGAATGATATCTTGTCCAAAAAAGAGAAGGTTAGGTGATTTTGAGACCTTTGGTCTCAGGAAGAGTGCAATGCCATTCTTTAAAATAAGTTACTACCTAAGCTCGAAGATCCCAAAAGTTTCACCATTGCTTATACTATTAAGAGCTTTATGTGATTTGGGTGCTAGTAGCAAACTTTTTCCTTTGTCCATTTATCGAAGACAGTGGCACTGTAACTTAAGGATAGTTCTCTTAGGCATCCAAGAGGCATAATTAAGGATGTTCTTGTGAAAGTGGATAAGTTCATCTTTCCGGTAGATTTTATCGTGCTTGATATAGAGGATGATTGGGAGATACTAATTATTCTTGGGAGACCATTCTTAGCTATCGATAGGACTCTAATTGATGTACAAAAGGAGAACTTACAATTACAATCCAAGACCAAGAGGTAACATTCAATGTCTTTAAAGCTATAAGTTTCCTAATAACACCGATAATTACTTTTTGATGTGGTGGATGATTCTATTCATGATGCATTTATGCAAAGTTTTTCCACTAGCCTACTTGAGGCTTTTATTATTAATGTTTATGATGTGGACAAACTAAAAATTCTTGAATATGTGAATCATTTGGAAGCTTTCCCACAATGTACTTGTTGTCTTTCTTGGTTTGAATTATTGGATGCTCCACCAACTTTTTCGACTTATCTCAAGCCATCCATGGAGGAACCTCCTTCATTGGAAGTCAAGCCTGTGCCTGCTCACCTTTGGTATGCTTTCTTGGATGAATATTCCATTCTTCCGGTTATTATTTCTTCTTCTCTTGATGTTGAACAAGAAGAAAAGATCCTTAGAGTTTGCAAACAAAATGGTATTGGGTTGGTCCATAGCCGACATCAAAGGGATTAGTCCCTCCATTTGCATTCACAAGACCTTACTTGAAGAAGAATATAAGCCCATTGTTGAAGCACAACGCTACTTGAATCTTATCATGGAAGAAGTGGTGAAAAAGGAAATTCTCAAGTGGCTTGATGCAAGCATAATTCATCCTATTTTAGATAGTTCTTGGGTGAGTGTGATTCAATGTGTTCCAAAGAAAGGTGGAATGATAGTGGTGTGTAATGATAATAATGAGCTTATTCCTACAAGAACAGTGACTGGTTGGGGGATATGTATGGATTATCGCTAGACTTTCCTTACCATTTATTGATCAAATGCTTGGTAGGTTGGTTGGGCATGCTTTTTATTTTCTCTTGGATGGCTATTCTAGTTACAACCAAATTGCCATAGCTCCCGAAAAAGCAAGAAAAGGCAACTTTCACTTGTCCTTATGGAACTTTTGTAATGCCCTTGCTACTTTTGAAAGATGCGTGGTGGCTATCTTTTTTGACATAATGGGGCAATTTCTTAACGCATTTATGGATGACTTTTTTGCCTTTGGTGAATCCATTGATCTTTGTTTGCATAATCTTGCCCTTGTGCTTAAGAGGTGAGAAAAAACTAATTTAGAAACTAGGAAATGTCTCACTTTATGGTCCAAGAAGTTAAGGTGACAATGACAGACTAGGATGAGGCTGCAATGATGGAAGAAAAAACTAGGAGTGAACTGAGCTAATGGTGGGTATAATCAAAACCTTAGGAGTAACAGTGACGGAAGGATTAGTGATGGATGGTGATGTAATGTTTGTCTTTAAAACCCTAGAATGTGCAACTTCTTTTGAATCTGGAATCCTAGCGTGTGATTCTAATGGCAGTAGCTATGTGAACGTCGTCAGTTGTAGCAATGGTAGTGCAGTGAGTAAAATTCGATAGTGAGCAAAAGGACAAGAATGAAGGTCGTTGGGAAAAAGATTAGGGTTGCCAATGATAATGAAAATACATGAGAAAAATGGCAATGAAGGCCAAAAACTTCCAAAACTCAGCAGTTAAGGCTAAGATATCAAATTCACAAGAAAAATGAGCCTAAAGCTCTGATAACATATTAGATTATAGGGAATAAAAAGAATTTTTTGATAGAGAATTGATTAAAAGTGTGTTACAATGCCTTGCATATATACACGGGAAGATTACAAAGAAAGGGAAACTTCTTATAGTGAATTAAATCTCTAGAAGTTGGAGATTATATTCACAGCTAGCATATCTACACAATTATTTCAAAGTTTCCTAAAGTATCAACAAAATGCATGATTCTCAATAATTTTATTTATGCTTTATTATGAAGATTATTTTTATGTTACTTATTTTGAACTTCAGGCGCAAGTGTATATAGCAAATGCGCAAGACCATGAAACATCAAAGTTGTGACTTAACTTAACTTAACTTGATCCTCCCCTTAGGCAAATATCTACACCTTTTTGATCCACCTCTTAGGTCTAGAATTTGAAACTTAACATAATTACCTCTCCTTAACTCCAGAGGTTGGTATGACACTTGTTCTTCTTATTCAAATTACTAACCATGTAATCTTAGTGAACATACTAAATGAAAGCTAACTAGAAGAAAGCAACTCACCCAACGATGAGCTTAATATGCAATGACCAGCTCAATGACCACTATATTACATTCCATTTAACTAAAACTTCTAAACTAGACAAGCCGCATGATGATGCCATGGTGATTACTCAAAACATCACCGATTGTGAGATTAGCATGATTTTGGTTGACAACAAAAGTTTAGAAAAATACTCTTTTTGTTGACACTAAAGGAAATATAGATAGACGTCAAGGACGTAGAGAAGACGTGTGCCACCTTAGTTGACTTAAGCAACTTCAACCTTCAAAAGTATCAAGATCCTAATTTTCATAGTAGGAGAACTCAAAATGACGAACTTCTACATCATGAATTGCCCATCAGGATACAACATTATCTTGGGAAGGCCATGGATTTACATTATGAAGGTTGTACCATCAACCTATCACCAAAGGATTTGAATCTCCACTAAATAGGGAATTCAAGAGGTCAAAGGAAGTTAGGAGGTTGCTTGCAACTACAATCTAATGGTTGTCATGCAAACGAGTAAGACCACCTTGTAGCAATTATTGTTAAGTGCGTCGGGCAGAATAACTAAAGTTTAGATCAACCCCAACAATAAGAGGAGAATAGTAAGCATAGGCTCACTATTGGAACCTAACATCAAAGCCACCATTGTGGACTTTTTGAAAAGAATAGAGAGTACTTTGCTTGGTCTCATGCAGACATGCTTGGGATCGACCTGACTATTATCACCTATGAACTGGATATCAACTTAACCCACAATTGATTAAGTAGAAGCAAAGGAAGTTTGAGATTGAGCACAACCTTATTGTTATTAAGGAAGTTAGATAATTGTTCAAAGCTAGTTTTATCCGATTAGTTTAATACCCTAAGTGGCTAGCAAACGTTGTGATCATTCATAAGAAGAACGACAAGTGGAAGGTTTGCATTAACATTATTGACCTAAACAAAACTTGTCTTAAAGATAGCTTTCCACTACTATGCATAGATAGACTAGTTGATGCGCCTGTTGGTCACCAACTCTTAAGGTTTTTAGATGCATTCTTGAGCTACAATCAAATTCTACTCCATCCAAATAATTAAAAGAAGACAACATTCATAACCAAATGAGTGATATTTTGTTTCAAGTTAATGCCTTTTAGCTTGAAGAACAACAAGGCCACTCATCAAAGGCTTATGAACCTTATGTTTGATGAACAGTTATGAAAGACAATGGACATCTATAACGAAGACATGCTAGTGAAGTCTCACTAGGCACATGATCATGTTGGCTACTTGCTCAAGCACTTTGAAGTTCTTTCGAAAGTATAACATAAAGATAAATCCAAAGAAATGCTTGTTTAGGGTAGCAAGTAGAATGTTCCTTGAAAATTTGGTCACCTAGAGTGTAATCAAGACCAATCTGAACCAAATGCGATCCTAAACATACCATCCCCATAAAGCAAATGATACATACAAAAAATGACAGGACAAGTGGAAACATTAAGTCTTTTCATCGCCAGGTGATCGAATAATGTCTCTCATTTTTTCAACTATTTAGAGGGAACAAAAAATTTAAATGGAGCAACTAGTGCAAACAAGCCTTTCAAAAGTTGAAGATGTACCTCACGACCCCACCTATTATGCTAAAACTAGCTAAGAGTGAGCCACTTTACCTTTACCTCGTGTTGTTCGAAACAGTAGTTAATACAACATTAGTAAGGAAAATACTAATCAAAATCCTATGCTTTTTATGAGCCACACTCTGCTCGACTTGGGGACAAGATATACAATCATTGAGAAGTATGCTCTAGCACTTGTAACAACAGCGTAAAAACTACGACTTTACTTTTAGAGCCACATTATAGATGTGCTTTTTTCTTATTTCATGTAAGCCATCCTGCACAAGCCAGACTTCTCTAGAAGGTTAATGAAATGGGTAGTTAAGTTGAGCGAATTTAATATTAGCTACAAGCCCAAAATGTTGAAGATTTTGTAATTGAGCTCATGTACGAGCCAAAGAAAAATAAGCCTAAGAGATGGACGCTTCAAGTTGACGGTTTGGCCAATGGGAAGGGCTCTAGAGTTGGGTATTACTAAGGTCGCCCATTAACAATAAGATTGAGCAGGACTACGATTGATGAAGACATTGGAGGTTGTCAAGCTTCTTGTTGAGAGTGACTCCATGCTCATTGTCAATCAATTGACTAGATACTTCAATACAAGCAGTGAAAAAAGGGTGGCTTATTTCAACATTGTCATTAAGTTAAGATCACAGTTCAAGAAGTGGGAAATGATGCATGCCCCTATAAACTTAAATTTAGAATGGACGCTCTAGCAAACCTTGGATCATTAGTGCAAGTAAAGGAGAAAGGAATAATTTTGCTTAGAAACATCAAGTTTCCAAGCATGATGGAGCAAGAATTGAATTTTGTCCACCTAGGAAATGACTAAAGGACCTCGATCTGCATGTATATAAAGGAAGGATGGTTGCTTGAAGACAAACAAGTTGCAAGGAAGATTAAAGTGTAGACTGATCAATATTGCTTGGAAAGCTTTATGAGAGATCTCATACTGGCCCCTAACTTTGTTGCTTGAAAGAAGAAGTAGAAAGCACGATCAAGGAGGTTTACAAACACACCCGCGACAATCACAAGGAGGTCGCTCTATAAGAAAATCAAACGTTAAGGCTACCACTAGTTGATAATGTTGAGCAACTCTTAGAATTTTACAAATAAGTACAGCAATTGTCAAAGGCACACACCAATTATACATTTGTTGGTAGAGGAGCTTTCTTCGCTTAGTGCTCGATAACCGTTTATAAAGTGCTTAATGACATTATTGGTCTGCTCTTACAAGCTCCAGGCCAAGTGAAGTATCCGCTCATTCTAATTGACTGCTTCTTGAAGTGGGTCGAAGCCAGGGTATATGCCAATGTGAAAGAAAACCTGTTAAAAGATTTAACTAGAGGAACATCATCTATAGGTTTAAAGTGCCTCGAGAGGTCATCATAGACTATGGCTCCTAGTTTATGTCTGACTCATTTAAGAACTTGTGCAAGAATTGGGAAATAATCTTAAGCTTCTCAACTTTGAGATACCCATAAGGGAATGGACAGGCAGAGGCAATGAATAAAAACCATGTAAAAAGCATTAAGAAGAAACTTGAGGCTAGAAAGGGCCAATGGTTTAAAGAGTTACCAAGGGTCCTATAGGGATACGAGACAACTTCACAACCTACAATGGGTAAATCTCATTTTTTTCTCATCTACAGAATAGAGGCAGTCATCCTAGTTGAACTAGTAATGCATGACCTTCGAATTGATTACTCCCCTGACAAAGAGCAACTGAATATCGAGATGATGAAACACTACCTAGACTTAATCGTTGAAAAGAAAGATAATGCCTTTTGCTGTCACGGTCAATATCAGCAGGTAGTGGCAAGATACTATAATGCCAAGGTCAAACTTAGAAGATTTGCCAAGGGAGAGCTCGTTTTTAAGAGGGCATTTTAGAATACTAGGAAGGCCAATGTAGGAAAGCTCGTAGCCAATTGGGAAGGCCCTTATAGGGTTAGGAAGATTGTTTAAGATGGACTGTACAAGCTCGAGAAGCTTGATGGCACGACAATTTCGAAGAGTTAGAATGCATACCACCCCCAAGTATTATGTGTAATTTTCATTTTTAGTTGTAATTGCAATTTCAAGGACAACTTTAAGTTTCTAGTTTCAACAATTTCATTTCATGGTTCCACTTAATTATTTCACCATAGGTTGTCAAATAAAGTAATCTATGAGTAAAATCAAGTGGGACAGAAGCAATGGATGTAGTGAATGTAGGCTTGTACAGTGAATTATAGCAAGATTAATCCTTATCCATAAGTATGTAGGTAACTCATATCCTATAAAGTAGTACCGCTACTTTATGAAAAACAACCTATGTTTTTCTCGACATACTTAGTTACAGCTCTCTCTCACCATTATTTGGCTCGATCCACTCACCTAATGCTTGTTTCGATTAGCCATCATCATGTTGGGTTTTGTTGGATTTTGTGATTCAAATAAGCAGTAGAAAATCAAAATTGATTCCCACAAAACCCTCGTAGGATCCTTGCAATTCGATTAGATTGATAAAAAAGTCATAGAATCTTATCAAGATGACAAAAGGGGTAAGATTTCTAGAAGAAAGAGAGCAGGTTAACTCCGGTGACACCCTAACTCGAGCTTTTTGTATTCAGAATTGGATTCAAACGTTGTTACTTAGAGCAACACCCTCTGCAGGTATTCACACGAACAGACTTCTCAAAAACTGAATTGGTGTGCTAGCACCCTCTCCTTGTGTTAAATAACTCTCTCAATTTTAGGGTTTTTAATGTTTTTGCCTTTTAGAATGAGAGAACACCTTTTCTCTTCTAATTTGGCCAGAAACCCTAAAACATATATATATACATATATTGACTTCAAGGAAGAGTCAAATTTTAACTAGGGTAAACTGTAATTCAAATATGATTCATAGAATTTAGATAATGTTAGATTTAATGAACCTAGATATATCTAGTACATCAAATCTGGACATTATTAGGTTCATTAAACCTAGACACAATAAACCCCAAAATTTTGGTCTGTTCTAAGTGTGCGACCCTGTAGGTTAACATAACGTTGGTAGTGGGCTTGAAATTCTGTTTCTGGCCCATAAATCATAAGCGACCTCTAGCAAGACATTGTGATTACCCAAGTTATGCGAATGTCAATAATCTGACATAACCTAATCCACAATAAGTATTAAAGTCCTTTTGTCACTAGATACCTTGATTGAACATAAGGCATGGTTTATATCATCCTTATACTATTCACTCATATTATTTCTTGATCTTAAGTAGACTGATATTGATAACCCTTATTAATTCATTTCAGTATGGCCATACATTTTTCTTCAATCTAACTTATTAAGGGGCCCATGGATATCTTTCTTATAATAAATGAAGGATAAATTCCTTCTTAATCACTCACATTCCTTACATGATTCATTCTATATCCAACAATAATCCATTCCATTATCTTGTTAAAGATAATATTAGAATGTATCAAAATATAGAACTTGTCATGTAGGAAACGATGGTGATTTCAAGTCAGAGGACTAGGATAATACTGTTATGATGAGAATCACTTATGACAATTATCCATGCAGTATTCTCATAGCTGGTTGATCCAATACACATTTCTCAAATATGTATCTATGAGTTGACTTAGTATCTCATACACATGATTAGTAAAACATAATCATCAGTCAAACTTCACACTAGTCTTCATATATTATTATCCCAATAAAAATGAACGACTAGGGATAATTTAGAATAAAATTCAATTTTCACCTAAGAGTTTTACTATTAAGTCACATACTTGATGACCTAGGCAGAATTAACTATTCATAGAATTGGAGTAAAAAAAAATAATGAAAATGCCTCTTTATTAATAAAATGCAAATATAACGAAATCAAAATGTGGTCATTACATAATTGGCCTAGGGCACATCATCAACACATCATGGCTCTTTCTCTCTCTCCATCATTGGGTTTCATTCACTCACCTAATGCCAGTCCAATTATTCATCGTCATGGCTCTCTCTCTTTCACCATCATTAGGTTCCATATGCTCACCTAATACTTAGTTCAATAAGCCATTTTCGTGGTCCTCTCTCTCACACACCATTATTGGGTTCAATCTACTCACCCAATGCTTGGTTTGATCAACCATCATCATGGATCTTTCTATCTCACCATCATCTTGTTCAATCCACTCACCTATTGCTTGGTTCAAATTGTTAGACATGTATGCCCTAAGGAGTAAAAATATACTAAGTTTTTGGAAACATTTTTATCAATAAAGAATTCATTTATTATTTATATACCAAATCTTATCCTCTTTCCGTTCATATTTGTTGAATGTATGTTAAGCAAACAATAGTCTGAGACTGTCGGTCTAAACCTTTAAGAATTAGGCATATGATGGACAGATTATGCGAAAGACGTAATTCTTAAGGTGATGGTCTAAATCATTAGATCCACAATCGAGGGAATAAAGTTGGGCACTTTATTCATGTAAAGATTGTTATGTTGTTTATATCCCTATTGGGAGATGGTTTGTCTTGATCATCAGAGGTGGACTTCGTAAATAGAAATATTGGTACATTGTCATAGGTGACGATGTGTTGGATTGGGACATGAAGTGAATTGATTTGGATTAATAATTCTGTCTCGACAAATCAATTCACTTTACACAATCATTTGTATTGTATCTTAATCGTGAGATAAAGAGTGAGCCCGTTGTCTTGACTTATATCTTTTGATGTACCAAAGGGTGACACCCACATTTTTAATAGTGGTATACGTGCCGGTACGTTGGAGGTATGACTCTTGATAGCATAGACTTGTTATTCATAGATATGGAATCCATAGCTCCCCTTTAGGAGAAGTGATATCTTCTTACATGCGTTATCCTGTAATTGGAAAACTGGAGTGCCCAACCATTTGGATACATAGGTGTAACTGAATGGTAAACTATCTTTGGATAGTAAATTTTACGATGGTGAGATAATGGAACGTAAGATAAAAATAATTGATAAGATAAGACAGAACTTATCCTTAAGCCAATTATGGATAATCCTATGGGGATACAATGCACTATGATATGTCATGGAGACTTAGCTATATGGACTTCGTAATTCTATAGAGTTCAAGAGTGTAGCTCCAAGCTTTTAGTGGAGTAGCATTGGAGTTGATAATTATGAAATGTATATTTGGGATATTGGGTTTCATAATTATCAGGAGCTTGAACTATATAGGTCCATTTAGTCCCCTTTGTTAGCTCACAAAGTCCTATAACGATACGGTGTGCTTTTTCAATAATTGGTGACTTATGTCAGATTTATTAGATTGGTTGAAATTTGAAAGAATCAAATAATTCAAGTTTATTTATCAGTTGAATTAATATTGTGTAACACCCCGAATTTAATTAAGTATAATTAGAATGCTAAATGGTGGGTTAGTGTGCCATAATGAGTGTTTTAAACTCAATTTGATTATTTTGTGAAAATTTAGTAATCTTGTATTATTTTACTCTTTTAATGATTTTTAATTATTCTAAACTATTTTTAATTGATAGTTTAAATTTTAATGAAACAATTTGATTTAAAGACAGTGTACTGTTGCACATAGTTTTGTGCAACCACTTTTCTCTCTTTTCCTCTATTTATTTCATCTTTCTCTCTCTTCCTCTCATTTTCACTCTCACTTTCTCTCTCCTCTCTCGCTCTCTTCTTCTCTCTCGGATTCTGTCACTCTCTCTCATCCTCTCTCTAAAATTTTTGAAACAAAATACGTTTTCAAGCTTCGGGTTAGAAGATTGAAGGCTCGGGAACGAGATTCAACAACAAAAACATCGTTTTCAAGCTTCGATTCGAGGTTAGTTTTTAAAATTCAAAAGTTTTTCTATTTTTCAAATTTTCTTGCATTTTGAAGTTTAAGAGTTTCTAAGCCTAGACAAGCTTCAATCTAAGTTAGATGGACTTAGATTAGCTAGAATGCAAACTTCATTTCATCAAAAACGAATTGGAATTAAGATTTTTCATTTTTTTTCTCTATTTTCTCTATTTTTGGATTTTTGAGAAAATCTTGT